>JAAGAY010139520.1:0-11166 GCA_011801015.1 Ardeotis arabs
GTAACAGACTTCAAACCAAGGTAAAGGTATGCGTCAGAAAATAAGATTGCCAAAAGCTGAACTTCACAGGATTCAGTGGACAGAGGTCTGGGCACAGAGATGTTTAGTTCTTGGGAATTAACATGGTCAGTTGTATAAGAGCAGCCTTCACCCAAGATAAGGAGCTGGCATCAGAGAAAGACCTTGATCAAGGTTCTTTATGCGGAGTATTGATAGGCTCCCTCCTGAGATTAGCAGCACAGCGTTCAATTCCAGACAGTTCGTAAATTCAGTTCCACAAATCCCTGTTATGAGAAAGCCAGGATGTTCAATGGAAAACTGAGCTGTAAGAATCAGGAAGACCTTAAAAAGTTTATATTAATAAGAAACTTATTTTCAACACTTGATTCCATCTCAGAGCATTTTTCATACAATGTTCAACACTGAAACATAAATTCAAAAACCACACCAGGTTTGTGCGTTCAGTCTTACATTCTGTTAGAAATAGCTGGAGAAAAACATACTTCATATTAGGACAAAAATAAATTAATCAAATACTTTATGACCAAGCCATTAGATAATCTAGAAAGTTGTTTTGGAACCATTAGAACAATCATAAAAATCTGCTGAGTGCAAGGATGTAAACCTTTAAAGACAGGTTAAATCACTGAAGAACAACTGTGTCAGGCCTTCGTACTGGCTAGGTTGTTGCCTTACAGAGCAGCCCTGGCAAGACAGCCAGTTGCAGGCACTGCAGTTCACACAAAGGTATGATAAATAAATGGTTAAATAAATGTGTTCCGTATGATTTTGCATGCCCCTAGTACGTCTTTTGGATATTGTCAGCCTAGGAGCAAGCTCCACAACAGAGAGACACCGATAACCATATTCCAGCTCGCAGAACTGCTGCAGGTTAATAGCCTCTTACAAATCAGGTATGCAGCGAAAGGAAATTACTGTCCCTAAGCAGACGTGCCAGTGTGACAAAATTAATGTGAAGCTTCTCATTTCCCTAATGCTTTCTGTAGTGACACCCCTGAGAGAGAAAATGTTTCAGAGGAGATGGTAACTCGGGTAGGGATCACTCACAGACGAAAATGCAAGGGTGGCCTGAGGGCCCAGCTCCCAGCAGGCAGTAGGAATGTGCCGTGGCGATTTCTTTGTTCCCAGCCACTCCCATTTTACCCAGCAACCTGTTTAATATTAACCTTTACTTCTGAGGCCCGGAGGGGGAAGCACCAGCAGCAAGCCCTCTGGGTCACTGCAGGCAGACAGGACTGGAAAACCAGCTCACGCTGCAGCAAGCAGAAGAGCGAGTTACACGCAGCCCCCATAGATGCCTACAAAAACTATCTCCAGCTGTTCTCCAGGGCTTTCTCTTCTCCCAGTCACCTACACACTGTGGTCCTGTCACCCTAGCCCCTATACCATCATCAGCCATATATCCCATTTCAGAAACACGTCGGGAACAGCATGGCCAGCCTGCCTCTCAGGGGCTAGCTGGTATTAAACTGGCCCATTCTCTTCCTGGTTTAGCAAGTCTCAGTGGCTTTTCTAGTAGAGTGAAAAGTGGGGTTAGCCCTTGAAAATTGCTCATATAAGCTCTTATTTTCATTGTAATAAACCCAGAAGACAAATCCAAAAGCTGGGATGTGCAGAAGACTGCAGGAGTGCCCTCAGAGAGCTGCTTGAGCAGCCTTGTTTTGTCTCAGAGACCTACAGGTCCACATTGGAAGGTTGAGTTAGAAATCCAACAGGCTGGTTTCCCACTTGATTTGAGGAGAAAAATGGCAAGTCAAGCAAGATGCTCTTACCCTCGATTTACCTGATACAGCAGACTGAACAGGGTGCCCACTGCACAAGATCATCTTGAGATGACCTTGATCTTGACAGTTGGAAACTGAGTGAGCAGCTTGATTAATAAATCATCTTGTCCTGTAGCATGCCAGAAAAATGTGATAGTCCAGATTGGTTCCTACGGTACTGCCGTCTTTCCAAATAGATCTAATTGAAAGTAAAATTATGTCATTATAATTTGTGTATATTTTTCAAAAATGTAATTTTACTTACACATTTCTTTTCAATACATCTAGCTACCCATCCCCCCCAGGAAGAAGATAACCACTCACAAAATCGTCAGCATCCATTTATGGTATCTCAGGATGCAATCTATCATTCCTGCAATTAAATTCCCTGCAGACCGCATAGCAGAAGTCAGCGGCGGATTGTCTTTGTAACTCAGCAAGCTTTGTTTAAAGTTTCCTTGATTGTGTTCAGTTGAAAAGATTGGAAGGATGTGGAAAATAAGACGACATTCATTATTGCTAAGTTAAACAAAAGTTGCAGGAAACTCCTTTTGAAAGGGACAAGTATAAAGTGTGAATACTGCTTTAACAACCTAAGTTTTACAATTTCCTGATTAATGGATTGCAGTAAAATCAGTTCCCTGACACTGATTACTTCAGCAATAGACGAGCAATTACTTCAGCTACTTTTATGTTATGCATGGAAGTCGCATAGAATCATGTCTTGTATTTTATCCCGTAAATCAATTCCTTCATGGGCAGCCATTTAACTCTGAACTCTGATATTTTCTGTAGACTATAAAGTCGAAACATGCATAATATCTGTGCATTAGATCTCAAAGTATCCTGGCTTTTTTATGAAGGGACAAAGATTTATTAATTTCAAAGTCCTCATTCAAAGCCACCCTAAACCTGTTAGAATAGACTGTCTTTCCAGCAGGAGACTACAATAGTTTTTCTCTGTGAACCCAGCTTGTGTTCTCCATGTAGCCAGGCATCTGCGTCGTACGGAGTATCACCGCGACTGGCTTTCGACCTACAGCATTCCTTGCCAGGGAGGCCAAGGGTTGGGTAGAGCCCTTACCCTGAGAAGAAGCAGCTTAACAGCTGCATTTGGTGAAGCTGTGGGGGAGGCATGAATGCAATTCCTCTGCTTTTTAGGAGTAAGTACAAAGGGGCTCAGTCTGCAGAGGCATTGTTTTAGCGAGCAATAAATTCACTAATATAAAAAAAAGCAATCTAACAGCAAAGGAATCTGAAAAATGAGAAAAATCTTTTTAAAGAGTGAGGAGAAAATCTGGCACCGTGTGAACAAAAATAATCACAGAGGCTTTCCTCGCCCCGTCGTGAAATGGCCCCCCGCACCCCAGGCAGCCAGCAGTTGCAGAGCTCAGCTGCGCCTGTGGTTAATAATAAATGGGCTCGCTCAGCCAGGAGCGCCAGCCTGCGCACCCCCATGCTGCTGCTGGCCCCCCCGCCTCCCGCCTGCTCCCAGGGCTGCCCAGGCACCCCTCCAGTACCCACCCAGCCTCCCTACGGGAGACGGACGCCCAGAGGTAAGAGACACGCCAGGCCATTGCTCCATGAGGTCGGACGCGTCGGATCGATCACGAGGGGAGGCGAGCAGGGACGGTTTGGAGGAGGGAGGAAAGCCGGTCTGCACTAGAGCTGCCCAAAACTTGCGTGAGGAATCTGCAAAGTTTCGTTACAAGGCGAGAGGTCGGACAGGTCTCACTGCAAAACTTGCCAGGCTTCAAAAATCTTTTCAGCCAGCTCAGGCTTGAGCATTGGCTGAGTTTCCAGTGAACATCAGCTAATTCATATTGGGTTTCAGGTGGTGACCAGCTGGTTTTTATCCACCAGCCAGCACAGCTTGGGCACTCCTGGCTGTTGTGCTTCGGAGTTTTGGGGGGAGCTGTTAAAATTCAGAGCACAACTCGAGTAGCTCAACCGATCCTTGGTGTAACCTTGTTGGCTTAATGAATTCATTCCAAAGCTGACTTTGCCCCGGAGAGCGAGGGGTGTGTATGCACACACACAGTGATACCAGAATATTTGCATGAACTGCTCAGGCTGCTGGCTGCTGAGCTTAGTACTGCACAGAGGGAGGTTGTGAGCGTGGAGTAAGAGCTTTTGCCACTTTTGTGTCATGATATTGTTCCACACACTTAATTAAGATTTTTGTCTTTAAAAGGAATTTGGAAAGTGGGAAAAAAATCTTACTGTTTCGGTCAGGTGTGTATTGTGCCTAGCTGAACCAACTCCTCTTTTCCTGCCTTACACAGCCCAAGCTGTCCTGTATAGCTTAAGTCTTTAGATTTGGGAAAAAAAACCCTCTTCCTGGGTATGTTTCTGTACAGCTGTGGTGCCACACACCGCACTGAGATCACAGCCGTGTTCTGCTAAGTGTAACATGAACACAGTATTTTAATTAATTTGCCATCTAAAGTAACAATAGGTACAAAGGACTGAAGAAAGGAACCCTTTCCTCCTGGTGAAGGGGGAAAGGCCGGAGGGGTATGGCCAAATGCCCAGGGAAAATATGTGAGGCAGCCAGGCATTGAGTGAAACTGCCCCGAGGCCCAGACCAGACCAGTCTCTTAACATTTACAGCTCTCTCCCCCTCTTTCTCTCTTTGGAAATTAATTTAATTAAAGTGAATAGGAGTTGCTAGGAGACCAGAGGAGTTCTGGAGTTTGTTGCTGGGGCTGAATTGCCACTCTGCTTCCAAGGCTTTGCACTGAGGATGATGTAACGTGAGCCTACATAAAGCATTCCGGGCTCTTGGGAAAGCTGCTCTTTCCTCCTTGTAGTTACAGTCTGGTTTACCAGTTCTCAGTTCCTTTCTTTAATTTTACTGAACTGCTTGCTTCCTCCCAAACATGGGCAAAAAACAGGTTCATCTCTTTACAGCATTCTTCTGCCTGCCTCCGCCTTGCAGATTTCTCCATGTGATCTTTCAGGTTGGAGGTGGCAGTGGCTGAGCCTGCAATTTGTCATGGGCAAGTAGGTTTGGAAATGAAAAGGTTATCTACTTCTAAACTCTCTCTAGTTCATTACTCCTCATCCTTTCCTCTGCTCCGCCACAATTTCAGCCCAGCTTTGACAGTGGGCCAGGTGAACTCTTCCAACTCCATTTTTGCGGCTTAACATTTTGCTTTGACACCCTGGCTCATACATGGAACAGCAGGAGTCTCCAGGCAATCTCCTGGGCAAAGGTTGTTTACCTTCAAAGATCAAGGCAAGAGATAATACGTTTAGCTTCGCGTGGTCACATCATTGCTAAATTACTTTTTTCATTTTTACCTGACTTTTGTTAACTCAGGACCATCCATATGCGCAAGATGATTAGGAAGATAATCCATGGCCTGGGAAGACGAGTGTCCGCTGTGGCATGTGGGACCACCCAGGTGAGAAGATTTCTGCATGGTGAGTAGTGTATTCTGAAACAGTTCCTGGGTGGAAAACATTTTCCTCATCTGAATGCAGCAGGGACCTTGCTGGCAGCATTCTGGGAGCAAAGCAAAGAGCAACGACAGTCTTGATGCACTATAGTCTTATAATATATTGAGTTACTATGGTATCCTTGGTGTTTCCACTCTTGTAAAACATATTCTTTGGGCATGGTTGCAGGGCTCAGTTCGTTCACAGTAATGATAATTTAAAATAATGTTACTGGGGCCAATGACAACACAGCTGCAAAAGTGGTGGCAGAGGAACAGTCAGTGATGATGAGGAGGATTATTATTCATATTAACAGTAGAGCTATTTTGCAAGTATTTCACTCTACATAAAAAACAGCTCTAGTCTTCATGAAGTTATTTGTGAACTCACCACGAAGAACAGCTGAAGAGGGGGATAAATTTATTGTGGTGATGACAATTTGCCTTTTAGAAACACCTCAGTAGTTACTGCAAATACCCACACAAATAATTCACTTTTCTGTGTTTATCCTCAGGTGGTTATGTCAGGATTCAGCCCACTGTACAGGAAGCCCTGATGAAGGGGAGACCAGTCGTAGCCTTGGAAAGCACCATCATTACACATGGCATGGCCTACCCTCAGAACCTGAGGTGGTGGATTTTGATGTTCCTCGTACAACAAAGTTGTAAGAACGGGGCATATAACTGGTGGATTGATATCAGTATTCTTGGTCAAGCCAAAACCCTCGTAAGAGCAAACGGAAACGTCAGGTTGCTAGGAATGCAGAATATGAGCTCCAGAGCAAAACAGTTGTATTTGGACCTTTAAGGACACGTATCAGCTACCTATTTATCTCCTTATCCAACACCTTAAATTTCTGGCTTCCTTGAAAATGTGGCAGCAGGTAATGCTGTCACTTGTTCTAAGAAAGAGCTACCACACAGCTACATCATTTGTACAGACATTGAAAACACTCTGCAGTTTCTTTTGGTGTATCTTTTGTAATGCAAAAAGGATTGGAACACAATAGTGAAATCTGTTCCGTAGTGCCTCTCAGAGCAGCTACTGTGAGACCTGCTGGTCCCTCTTGCTGCCTTCTGTACCCTGCATAGAAACCCCCCCCAACTCTACCCTTTATTTATTGGCATTCAGTAGACTTGTGTTTCATTGAGTTACAGTGCCAGAAATCACTGCACTGTCCCCTCCATCCTTGCTGCCAAAAACCACAGGAAGGTTTCAGTATTGATTTTCCATCTTGCTTTTTACCTGGCCATTACTCTGCCTGACATTCTGTCTCAGAATGAAGCTCTAAAAACTCGGGTTTGAGGAGGAGGTAGTTTCAGCAGTTAAAGATTGCCTAGCGTATGTACAGATAGCTCAGACAGGGAGAAGCAGCTGCTCTTGAAAAGGATTGTGTATGAATAATCAAGCATAAAATACTGCAAAGCTTAGAAAGACCTAGTCTGCAGCCCTAGAGTATCCTCAGGCTACAGCTTTTTGGCATTGTTGTTATTCTATATCTAACTGCTTGTATTGTGAAAAATATATCCTGGTCATTTGAGGAGAGCTTGAATTACCTGGGGTTTCTGTGAATGTCTACAGTCTCAGAGAAATAACAGGTAATAAATACAGAAAAGTCCTGTTTTGAGAAGATCCCTATTTTCAGTAGTCTGTTGTAAAACCGGGTTTGCCTGTAAACCAAGTGATTTTTCTCAACAATGAAGCACAGAGCTTGGACATTGCTATCCTGAAAATGCGAGCTCTATCCTTCTGCTAATTCAAGTGCAAAGACTTCTGCCATTAGGAAGACACATAAGAGGAACTGGGCTTAGCTGAAATTACAAGAACTGTATAAAACTGGGAATGATGGCCATCAAACATGGCAGTATTCTTGTCTGACTGTTTGCCTCACTACTTTTGTGATTGTTGTCTTGTTTATCTTACTCTAGCATGGCCAGAGAGGTGGAAGAAATTGTAACAACAAATGGAGCACTGCCAGCCACTGTAGGTATTTTAAGGGGTCGAATCCATGTGGGACTCACAGACGAGGAACTTGAGTTCTTGGCAAGCAGTAAAAATGTAGTTAAAGTGTCTCGGAGAGATCTTCCTTTCGTCCTCAGCCAGGTATGGTATGCAGACTTTCTGTTGTGGTGTTTTCTATACAGCAATAGTATAGTGCTCTCCAGTTTCAAGCCAGGTGGCTTTTAAACCTCTTGAAAAATATAATGTAAAGTGGTATCTTATCAGTAAGCTCAAACTTGGTCCTATTGAGTCAAAATACAACAGGATAAGGGAATAGCAGCCATGAAGTAGGGCTCTTGAAAAGTCATTCTGGATTGGCTGGCACGCCATGAGCTAAGAATATTCTTACTGGCATGATAAGGCATCATCATGTTACATGTAAACTATGTGACACACAGGCCATCTCGAGCTTAAGGTGGCAGCTTCAGGTGACGCTAGCTGCCCGTGAAGCCTTCTGGTTGGAAAGCCCTGGAGAACAAAGATCTTTGCTATCATCAGGGCAAGAACGGCTTATGTGGCAGGGGCGACAATTCCTCTGCGGTTTTGCCTAACAGAATATTTGTATCAGAACTTCACTTGTCAGCTGATGAGAGAAGGCTGTTGTGACATTTTGTGTCAGACCGCAGCCATAGCTGCCTGCGTGCGGTATTCCCTGTGTCACCCTGGGTGCTGACTGTGACTGGTTATCCCCTGACAGGGCTTGTCCGGTGGCACTACCGTGTCTGGAACGATGATTGCCGCACACAAAGCAGGAATCCCCGTCTTTGTGACAGGTGGCATAGGAGGCGTCCATCGGGGCGGAGAGAACAGTAAGAAAATCAATACATTCTATTTTTCTCTATTTTGCTACCGTTGTATTTAATTCCATATTTTTCCTTTTTCACCAGTCTGCCAGCAGTAACTGTCTGTTCAGAAGAGTAAAGTTATCATTCTTTTTGACCATACTATGGTTGTTTTCTCCCTGGTGTCTCCTTTCCAGAATCTTCAAAATATTCCTCTTGAGCACTGGCCAGTTGTTAAGAGGATGGGAGTTTCTCTTTATCCTTTGCTTACATGGGGTTTTATGGATATTGTTTGCTGGTGCAACAGGAGCTGACTGTACCTTTCCCAGTTTGGAATGGCTGGATAACCTGATACTGGCTACCAAGCGCAGTGTTGTTAATGACTCTCTCTCAGCTGAGGAGGATAGTCTCACCACAAAAGAGACTTAGGCCCTGGTCCGTGTTAGAGGTGCATGCTGCTCCTCTCTGGAAAACAGCCCAGCCTTGGCAGTTTAGTTTGTGACCTTTAAGTACATTCTCTGTTCCTAGCCATATATATTCCTAGCATAGGGAGTGCACTGCCCTGCTGGATGCCATCCCTTTCAGATGTAAATTCCAGAGCAGGGGGTTTTGTGAGGTCAGCAAAGCTCCTGTGGCGCTTTTTTTGCCAGTGATGTCAATACCAAAATCAAAATCTAGTTGTTATATTCCATCTCCTTGAACTTTGTCCTTGCTTTATAATACTTTCTTCTTTCTTTCCTACCAAATTTTTGCATGCTGTTTATTGATGTGATCAAAGAGCCAAGAGATACAGTGCAAGGCCACGCTTCTGCCCTAAGCCATGTGACTTCTTTTTGTCAACATCTCTTTCAGTCTCTAACCGATCTAAACCTCTAATATTTGTTTGTGGATCTAAGTGGTTACAAAAGCAGGTAGAGGCATCCCAGGCAGATATGGCTTTTTAAGAGGGCAGATCACATCAGCTTGGCGTACAGCACAATCACTGACACAATGGCTGCTTGTCCCTTGACAGCTCTGGATGTGAGCGCTGACTTAACAGAGCTAGGACGAACTCCGGTTGCTGTTGTATCTGCAGGAGTCAAGTCTATCCTTGATATTGGCAGGACACTGGAGTATCTGGTAGGTAGCATGGGCTGCTGAGCCTGAAAGCAGATAATATTGTACTCTGTGTACAGAATGCCCAGTGGTGCTGGGCTAGGTATTAAGCCAAAGATTTTTAGAAATTACTATTGGGAGGACGTGAAGCCATATTTACAGTTTTCTAGTCCTGGGGCTATACAAGAACCAGGCTGCTCCCTAACATAAATCTATCCATGCCCAAGGGGCTGTTCCAGCAGCTGTTCCAGCTGAGGCCAAAGGCAGTGCTAGCCATGCCCTCTTTCTCTGGCCTTAGATTTGGTTTTCTGGGACAATGCTCCAGAATTGATGGATCAGGCAAGCTAGATCCATCAAACACTAAAATAAAATAAGAATTAAAATGGCAATCAAGATGATTTTCAGCAGAGTCACTTTTAAATATTTGGTATGTTGGAAACCACCAGGGCCGGAACTTCAGGGGGCAGCCAACATCAATACTGCTCAATTGCAAACAGAATTCATTTATATTCCTGTCAGCTCATGGCATATCTTCAGATCACAGGTTGTTACCTTGGACTCAGTATTGCGCTAATGACAGCTGCATGGCTTTTGATGAGCTCTGAGCACAAGCAGAGGACGTGCATGCCTCCTGCGTCTCAGTAAGCCAGATTCTGTCTAACCAATTACCATGTCTGGCTCTCTGCTTTGAAAAATGTTGGTGATAGAACATAATAGAATGGGATGTGTAAAAATAACCAAACCCTGTGTTAAAGAAAGGCCGTTTCTAGCTGGGTAGAAGGAAAAAGTCCCATTCTTTTGGTGGGTCTCCTTTCCCTCCACTGATTACCTGCTTGTCTCATCTCCGCTGCTGCAGGAGACACAGGGAGTCTGTGTGGCTGCCTTTGGAGAGTCAAGGGAGTTCCCAGCCTTCTTCTCACGCCAGAGTGGCTTCCAGGCCCCGTACCACGTCCGGAATGAAGAGGAGGCAGCTGAACTCATTGGTGTGTTTCAGAAGGGAAAGGCCCATACAGGGCCCTGGAAAAGATGGACACAAAAATCACCTTGGATGATTTGGAGAAGAGTTTGTCCTGAAAAACAAGCAATCCCACCTCCCCCATTCCTGCTTCAGTGCTTTGAAAATAAAGGAGCAGGGATGTTGTGTCTTTACAGCAAGTTTTTTAGCTAGCTGCAGCCACCTTGGCATGCTTATACACGTTTTGTTCACGCTGGTGAAGTGGAGGGAACGCATATGTTAATGTGTTTACAAAACCAGCTTCTGGGCGTTCAGAACTGGAACCAGTTTTCTTTTTAAAAAAATAACATTTGCCCATTTTACTGTACAGACAGACTCAAAAGAATTAGGCAGATGTAAATTGATTGGTAGCTGGAAAAGACCGTGTCCTTGCGTTCCTACTTGGTTCCAGCAAGGAACAGGAGCTCCAGCTCTGTGGTTTCCTTCACCCCGCACCCACTCTCCTCTGTCCTTTTCCTTCAGCATTTGATTTATCCAAGGAGAACCGCTAACGATCTGCCTGTCCTCTCCCAGCCAGTGCTCTGGGGCTAGGCCTGAGCAGCGGGGTGCTGATAGCAGTGCCCTGTCCACAGGAGCGAGCTGCCTCAGGCCAGGTCATCGAAGAGGCCATCCAGCGTGCTCTCAGCGAAGCCAGGTGAGAAGCAACCTAAGCCCTATCCTTTCCTCACCCGGTGGTCCTGGGGAAGTAAACAACTTCAGGGACACTGCCGCAGGGGCTGTAGCATGAGCTTAACTCTGGGTATGAGTAAGCCCACAACATGCTGTCAACCGTAGTTTTATCTAACCTGAAACTTGTTTACGGGACTTTTTATGGTATGTGGTTATGGAGATAAATTATCTGCTAGCAGCAGTGCTTCTCCTCTGATGCTGTTTCAGCTCAGTCCTTCTTGCCTACAGGTATTTTCTTTACATTTGCAGGTTGAAAGGGATTACAGGCAAAGAACTGACCCCTTTTATGTTGCAGAAGCTCAATGAATTAACTGATGGGAAATCGCTGGACTCCAGTATCCTTTTACTGAATGGGGGGGGGGGGGGAAAGTATTTC
>JAAGAY010139525.1:0-19188 GCA_011801015.1 Ardeotis arabs
AAATTTTTAAAAAAAAAAAAAAAAAAGGAAGAAAAAAAAAAACAGTAAAAGGCACTTCTCTGATCAGGAATCCCTCCCCTCTACTAAATCATCCCGGGCACTTTAAAGCCATAGGACCCCTCAGCTCTGTGAGGCTTCACGACAGCTCTGTGCTAAAACATCCAGACGTGAGACAAGCAACATCTTTTGCCCAGTGGCCTCTTCTGCCCGGCTCTGCGGTTAACCTCTTCCCCAAACAGTGGGGAGCCCCCGCCAGCCTCCACTGCCACATCTGCCTTCCCAATGGGATGGGTCCGGAGGGGCTTGGCGCCCATCACACACCTTGGGAATGAAGGGCAAATGCCAGCCCAACTTCATCTCTGTGCCTGCTTGCAAAAAGTTGCCTTGCCTGGAAAATTCAGCTGTTGCAGGATGCTGACTCTGCCTTTCGTTGAGGAGGGGAGGATTAAATTATTTTTGCTGAGCATCTTTCCAAAGGTCGGTCAGAAGAGTATATGACCTGTCTTTATGGGAGGGCACAGAGAGGGAAAAAGGAGAGAGGGGACGTGATGAACAGAGGTGGGTGCAGACGTGTGTGCTTAGCCTGCCGCCAGCGCCAGGGATAGGTATGAAAATGCCGTTGTAGAGACAAGCTCACAGTGCATCTTAGCCAGCCTAACTGCTGACGTGAGGCACCAGGGACGCGGAGATTTTGCATAGGCTCACAAAGGTGGTGAGTGGTGCTCTGTCCATGTGGGAGCATCCTCTGACAATGCACAGGGTAGACACAACCAGGCTGTGGCCATGTCCACATCATAACCCCTTATAGCATATACACATACAGCCAGACAAGGCCTCACCAAAGGGTGAATGAACCTATATGGGTTAATCCCAGCAGCCAAGGCTAGGACTTCCCAGATCCAGTCAGGGACTGCTGACAAATATCACTGCTTTACTTTTTGGCAAACCCTATATGATAGACATAATTCCTTTAGCTGTTTGACACCATTTTGGAATACTAAAAAACCCGACATTTTTTATGCTTGCTGAAGGCGCACATATAGCAATGGAGGCAGGAGCACAGCATAAGAACAAGCCCAAGAGGAAAGGTGGGGACAGAGGCCCAAGGGTCCCCGGCAGTGAGCAGGGAGGTGAGGGCAGCTGGGTGCACTGCCTCTGCTGTGACAATCTGGATCAGCTTCCCCATCCCTTTTCTTTTAACATTTCTGAGCCTGGTGGGGTCTTTACCTCCGTTACTTGCTGGGCAACTAGCCAGTAATAACCCCAAAGAGCCCATCTCCTGGCAGGGAGGGAGAAATAACTGACAAAATGGTCATCGCTGCCTTCTAAGCGGAAAAGGAAAGTCTTTGTTGCTCTTGTTTCTTGCCACATTGACACTTCACTGTGATGGAGAGCCAATGAATCCAGGGTAATATGGTAGTTTGAACACTAAATAAGTACTTTGTGGTGTTCGTTAGCAGCAGGTATAGTGCCATGGTGGTACTAGCACATGGTGGTACTGATTGCTCCCCCGTGTTCAGGTCTTCAAAGTCACTGCAGTTTGCAGTAGATGGAGTACATACCAGACATTGCAGAGATCCGGATGAGTTGTCCACTGCTCAAGGAAATTCCCTAAACCACAGCTCTAGCAGCTTCCCCTCTCCTCACCCATCTCACCCCCCGCACATTAATTCCTTGCCTTTTTTGAGCATTTTTCACTGACTTGAGTGATGAGAGGGACTTTTTGCCCTGAATGTCCAGCATGCCCTTTCTACTTGGTTTACAGAACAAATAGGGATAACGTGACAGAGGATCTGTTCTTGACAGCCTTCTTGAGACTGACATTTTGGCAGTGCAGAAGCTGAGGAATCACTGAAACATACCTTCTTTTTCCATACTCCCGGTGCTTGCTCACGCATAGCTCTGCAATTGCCACATCCACCAACTTTGCAAAACATCCGGGTTCAGCAGCTTGTCTGTAAGGCAGATCTGAGAGCATACAGAGTTCTACCTTTGGCATGAGGCATCTGCAAGAGTTTAAAGGTACTGTCATTTACCTTGTTTCAGGGAGGCTTTCCCACGTCAAACAGTGGTAGTAAGACACCCCCCAATTGTTTACATTTCACCTCAGAGGCCCTGCAGCCTTGAGGGCACCCCTAATCTGTCTCCCCAGCACCCCAATGTTTATCCTACAGGCCCCTCTCTGATGTGGCACCCATCTGCTTTGTTCAGCAGGCCAGGCTTAGCAAAGAATTAAAAAAAAAAGGACAAATACCCACAGTCTCAGTTCACTTACGCTTCAGTTCAGACCGCAGCTGGAGGAGGATCTCTTCAGCTCTAGGTTTTCCTCACAGTATAAATCCCTGTGACTGGATCCCATAAAACAGTCTCATAAGCTCCCTAAGAATTTGTCGGGATGCCAGGTCCGGCGTGCCTAGCCCTTGCAAAACAGAGTAGCTGAAAGCAGCAGAGTGAAAAGAAGCCAAACACCTTAGTAAAAGCAAGGATTAAAAAAAAAATAAAAGCCACATTAAAACAACATCCATTTTTTTTCAGACCGTTTGCAGATAAATGACCCCCGTTCTTCTAATTAAAGAAAATGTGCAATTAGCTTAATCAGATCTGTGGGAAGAAAAGCAGTCGCTGAGTCTCAAAAGGCAGGTTCTGAGAAACTGCAGCCAACTTTTCCTGGGGCCGACTGGAGACACTGCATCAGAAACAGCATGAACCCTGCCAAAGCCTTCTTCCTGTGAAAAATGATGTTTCAATTTAGGCTCCTGTATATTGTATTCGTTAATCTCACTTGCTTACTCACTTGTTCTCTCTTGCTCTTTGGCAGTGTATAGAGGCATGAAGAAGTATTGCCTTGCATTGATATAGGCATTGCATCCTAGTTTCTCAATGAAACAAAGTTGAGTTTAGCATTTCAGTTCCCCATCGGCCTCCATGTTCTTTGTACCTTGTGATCCAAAGATGGGCTGTCTCATGATACCACACTAGAGCCAAAAGCATTCAGGGACTAGAAAACAGGAGTTTCCTTGAGGGAAGGAAAATAGGACTTGTGCAACGGGAGAAGGTCTCAAAGCCCTTAGCACTTGTGGGGGTGAAGGTCCTGAGAGGCTCTTGGAAATCCTGGGGAGGAAGCTGAGCTCAGAGATCAGACCTCCCTCTCTATAGACAAAGTGGGAAATTGTGCAAACTGCAGGACCTGTTCCCTTAACCCTTTACTGGGTGTGTTTGCCAGTAACCTCCTCTCGCTTATTCCACAGATGTTTAAAGAATAGAAAACAGGGAAGGAAGAAACATGTGCCCCACTGGAAAAAAAAAAAAAAAAAAAAAAAAAAAGGTATTTTAATTTATTCAAATAGTTTCAAAGTCCAAGTCTTCTCCCTAAAAGAGGGGAATATCCCTTTTAGGCAGAGTAAAGTGCCAGCCCTACAACAATCTTGCAAACCCACAAATTGGGCTGCAACTGGGCAAACGGGAACACAACCAATTATCAGAACAAACAACCCTTATTCTGTCCATTCCTCACCCTACATTACCTAAGGGCATTTTGAAGCATGCCGTGCACCATCTTTGCAGCCAAGCAGGGGATGTGGCTCCTGAGAAGCAAGAGAGGGATACAAAGTTCCCTCTCATTTACCCATGGAGGGTAGCATTGGGATCAGGGTTTGCTGGTTCTGCTGCACTCTTGAGTGCAAGAGTTATGGACCACATCATGAGTGAGTGACTATGGCTCCTGTTTGATGCTCTTCTTCTACCAGCACAGTTGTTCCTCAGTGCCTGGCCAGCAAGTGCCTGTTCCTGTTCATGCCCACCCGCACGTTAGCTTATGGCTGACATGTCTCATAAGACTTGGGTGGACATTTCATATGGGAGCAAGCTTTCCTTGTCACCACAGGTGGCAACATCCTGGTTTGCCCATGTCAGATGTCCCTGTTCTGTCTCATGGGAATGACCTCAGCTCTTTGGTGAGTGACTGGGTTTTGTGGAGAGCACAGCTCCACCTCTACACCCGTATCTGCAGGTACAGGTATAAATTGGAGATGTTGCGCTAGTCCATCTGGCTGATGAAGAGTCTCCACAGCCTCCCTGTGATGGCAAAACTCTGGTTGTTCCTACATAGGCAGTAAACACCTCCAAAACTAGAGGGGTTTTTTTCTGATTCTGGAGTCATCTTTTTTTCTAAACCCTTCTGCCCCCAAGGTTTTCAATCTTTCTTATTTACATTTTTCTGATTTTGAAATGTCGGTGTGATCTTTTTTTTTTTGCTTGTTTCAGATTTTTTTTTTAAACAAGTAAAGGCTCAGTTTTTCAGCTTTGGCCTGGATTTTTTGTTTGGTTGGGTTTTTGTTTATAATTTTCCACCTAGAGAAAAGTTAGATATGCAGTTTCAAAAAGAAGAGGTTTCCCTGCTGTTGCCTGTGTTTTCTTGTTGACTCCTAATTTTTTTTTACCACTGGATAAGGGGAAAAAGTCAGGGTTAAAAATAAAGATGGGGCCCTAAAATATCTCCAAACCACCAATAGGAAACGGATGTGTTTATTTTTTGGATGGTTTCCAAAAATCCAAAGGAGGTAATACTTTACGTTAAAAATATTTATTAGCTTGGGTAATGAACACATTCAGATAAAGAGCCCATTGCCCAAAGTGTGAGGCAACAAATAAGCTAAACCGTGTCTATTTTACATCATGTAATGAATGTTTTGGTGCAAAACCAAAAACTCTTGACCAGTCCGGAGGGAATAACGTGCTAGTCAGTGTCACACAGTTCCGCATGAACCCATTCGATTGGGAGGGGGAAAGCATTGCCATCCCCCGGGATAGATTCAGCTTTGCTGTCACCCCTGGGCTCATTTTGGGGAGTTATGGGGTACAAATAAAGGGCTGCAGTTGGCCCTCACTACTGATTTCTAGCAGCCACCAACCTGCGGGTGGGTGAGAGAGCAGGGTTTGCATGTGCTTCCGTGGGTCCCTGTGGACCCCTGGGGATTTGCCTGATGTGACAAGGGCCGGCAGGCTCCCTGCCAGCAACTCCAAAATGGCAACAGCTGGAGGCTGGCCTCAGTCTCTGAAAAAACCCATCAGTAACATTTCTGACAAGATAAATTGCATTTTAAATGCAGAGATGACCTCGGTAATCAGAAATAAATCAGCAGGATAATCAAAATTGATGGGTAAGTCAAATGTAGAAAATTTATATACTGGAGCCCTATAGAATAGCTTGGAAATCCCCATAAGTCGGGTCCTGGCTGAAATTTTGGTCCCTTTGCTGTAGTAATTTAAACTTTTCTATTTACTTTGGCACTCCTCTGTTCAGTGACTTGGCCTGATCGAAATGCTTTGATATGTCCAGCAAGAATAAAAAATATAAAAGTCAAAGGGTAGTATCTTGGTTTAGGACAACTGTGAACATGAAATTTAATCCCAGGCTTTGCAAAAGGGACTCTCTAGAACATACTGGCAGGGAAAGCAATTAATACTGCATTTTAAAAAAAGAGCAGTCTTTCCTTTTCACTTTGGTTTTCAATGTCCTATAATTTGGGCCAAACCAAACAGTGCTTACGCCACTACTGATGTTACAAGTTCATGTACCGCTGCTGATGTTACGTACATTAACACAGCAGTCACTGGAAAGGAAAAGCAAGTGTAATTTATCTAGAACATGGACAAAGGGAGACTACAGAATGAAGCCAGTCCTCCCATTACTTTGTTTTACTCCCTGCTGTTAATTGCTTTCTTGATGCACCCTTGCTTTTGTCCTTTTGACACGTAGGCTACTATCATGCTACACAGCTACCAGAGCCAAAATTGCTCCAAGACTCATTATCCCTTAAACAATCTTAAATCTGCAGGCGCTGCTCTGACACTCTTCTAAAACCTATTTACTGGCTTCAGTGCAGTTACTCCTGCTTCCTATCAGTGCAAGGAAAGTAGAGTCAGGCCAACTCTCTGATCTACTTGAGCCTGACATGTGGTTTACACTGCTTTTATATTGATCAAGAATTTGGCCTTGAGATCTCCACATTCTCGATTTGACTCGGTGTTTTAAAAAATATCTCCAAATCTGTCCCTCTCTTTTCTGCCTTTCTTTCATCTTTTTCAAACTCTGCTGCATACACTTTATGTCTACAAAGTCAACCAAAAGTCCTGGACCTCTTACGGGCCATTTATTGCTTTCTGTTATACTTCATACTTGAGTTTACATATATCTGCTTTCTTAAAAACATTTTGGGGAAGTGTCACTATTTTGTAGGGCTGGCAAAGATTTTTCCACTGAAACTGTTCTGAAGTAAAGTTGTTTTTTAGCTAACAAGAAAACATGTTCTTCATAAAGTGTGTTAGGGAACAGTTTCTGGTTTCCATTGGCAGAACACAAATGCCCGAGAATTGCATATTGAGATTTTAGTCCCTGTAGTTGTCACTTCAGTGCCCAATGTTCCTGTCTTCTTCCAGGGCTCTGTTCAGTGCTTGAGTGATATCTTCAATGCTATAATCAAGAGATCTTCTCTCAAAAGTACTGTCTGTCCCTTTACTATCCCAGGATCTGAGCAAGGAGTTTGACATGGCATGACACGACAACTCCTCAGAATGGAGGAGTTTCCATCTCTGTCTTCCCTGTCCAGGACAATATATTTAAGCATTTAATAATCAACATGGGACAGGGTAGTTATTTTCTGACCAGTCAACTTGCAAATTTTTAAAGCCCTTAAATATATAAAGGTTACAGTGCTTAACTTGGGCAGTTAACTAACAAACAATATCACCAGTACTAACCAGCTGATAGAGAAGATAAATGTAGAAAAAGACATGAAGGACGGGGAGAAGGATATAAAAAAAATTACAAATTTTATTTTTGATAAATATATTGAAGATTATTGAAGATCAAATCCAAGGAGTTGTGTTGGTGCTATGTATGATGCATCAAACATCAAAGGAAAGCAACTAAGTTCTTTGGCAAGTGTTGAAGATGAAAGATTAATGGTAAACAAAGAAGCTGGGAAACAGCTCAGGAAGAATCTAAGAGAGGTATGGAGGCACATCAGTGAAAATTATGTGTCTTTGCTTCCACACCATGAATTGCTTAGATTCCCTGTTTTCCTAACATGGAAAACCTCATGCAACAAGTTGTGTTAGTGCAGAAAGACACAGCTAGGCTATACGAGCACGTCATATCCAGGTCTGAGCTATCTAACCATCCTTCTCTGAGAATGAGGAAAGACCCTTTGTATGGCACTTTGGGGAGGACACATCAGGCGCAACCTCAGCAGAAGATCTAGCTCAGGCATCATGGAGCAGGAAAAAGGCCATCCCATACCCACTGCTGCTGAAGGAGATACAGGCTTTTGAGGAGTGTGATGGGAGACCCAGATGTACAAGACTTCAGTTGCCCATTGTGGAGGAGCTGCTTATTATTAGCAAAGGGGTCTTCTTGCACTGAGATCAGGTGTGCATTCAGCCACTGGATGTGCAAGGACTCAGAATCATCTCAGTCTGCTGTCTCCAGAGGCAACTGTTGCCTCCAAGCAACTAACAAAAGGACTTTCTGCTTAGAATTTACCCATTTGTGGTCTAATCTTTTAAAATCATTGATTACGTGTAACATTTTACCATCTTCGTACTGGTTTCTTTCTCTCTTATTACCTTTCACCATAATGTGAACTACATTCTGATTTCATGTGATATTTTTCTGCACTGAAAAAATATGAAGGTATTTTTGGGTTGCCGTTTTTATCTTCCAGATACTTATAGTTGTTTTAGGGGAAAAAAAAAAGTATCTTGATGGCTCAGGACTTCAAGCAACCCCCTTCCCCACAACAATACCCAAAACTATAAATGCAGTTTATCTGGAAATGGAGTGTACAGCAATGCATACATACTAAGCAGATCAAATTCTGGTCATGCTCAGACAGCAGTTACTGCCATAATTCTCTGGCTTTGCATTAACTCATTGAGCAGGAGCCTTGGCTTGGGCATAGCATTTTTTCTTGTCTGAAAGATGACCTGGCTCATAAAGGACAAACACTGGAGCTCTTCTGTTTTTTCCTCTTCCCTCTCACACATGCACATACATATATTAATATGCCTATACGTGTGTTATATACAGATATATAGATATAACACACATCTATATATAGAACACTCACATATACACATATACATATATTATATGTATGTGTATAGATAGGCACACAAATAAATCCTTGTAGTTTTCCAGTGCCAATGTGTGTGAAGTCTTGAAGGGGAAGTCTGCTTCTCTGCTGTAGTTTTACGTGCTTTCATTTCCAATAATCCAGCAGATGCCCCTGGATCATATGGAGGGGAAGTATCTACACCAGCTGCTTCTGGACAGACAAAATAGGCTCTTATGGCTATAATGTAATGTTTTCCTATGCTGTCCCATAGGATTAGGTAGCATTCCGGGCTCTGGAAGGAACATACCTTTTCTTGGAGCCAAAGTGAAGTAGTATCTATCAAAAACCTAAAAATGACCACCAACAACAGCACACATAAAAGAAAACAATCAGAAATCTGGCTCTTACTAAGGAGGCTTCTAGTGACAACAGATTTCTGCTTCTTTTAGGAGTTATGCACAGATAGTGACGCTGTCAATTCACACAAGATAAAACAACTCCAGCCCCAAGTGACTTTCCAAACCACGGTAGGTCTTCTGGGTTCGGCTGCAGGTATGTTGGGTTGGAAGGATATTGGGCTAGCCCTGGTGCAAGAGCTTGCACTCATAGCAAACCTCCTGTCCCCACGTGGGCAATGCCGGGGGACCCAGAGAGCAGGGTGAGGTACCAGCCATATCTGCTGCCAGGTTATGGTGTAGTTGACCAAGCTATTAAGGCCAGCCCATGACAGCAATGCTGTGTATATAACTGGTGCCTTCCTGGGACACTCCAATAGCCTCTTCGCTGTCATGTTACACTAGTTAAATGAAAAAGGCAAATTATTTAAGCACTGTTCCAGATGTGCCATGCAGGAGTGCCTCATACCCAAAATTTAGTCTGAAAATAAAGGAACCTGGCGACATGATTTTCAGAGGCTCGAGTTATAAAGTTCAGGCATAGTCTAAACCTGTTCATGTCATCACTGAAATCACGGAAGTCAGAGCTTGCTCATCACCTAGTGTAGTAGTTTACACTGCCACAAACAGGGGAAAACAGATGTAAAACACCTGATAGTGTTGTAAAAATGACTGCACAAGCTGTGACGCAACTGAGGGGTAGGAACTGTTGGTGCTGCTGAAGGTGGAGCTGGTGTCACATTTGTAACAGCAGTTGGAGGATACAGAGAGATGATTTTAAAGACAAAAAATCAGAGGGGATCTGACCATCCCAGCTTTCTAGGAGTGGCAAGAAGGCTTCCCAGTTCTTGCACACTGCTGCTCTGGGAGTTCGTCTTCGGTAGGATACAGACTATTATCCTAAAAGAAGGAAAGCAAATCCATCCACTGGTTTGGAGCATCCCTGCCTGAGAAGGAGAGGAAAGTTTGGAACAGTAAAATCTTGTTTGCTAATGACAGTTCTGAGAATTTTAAAAAAAAATGAAGTGGGGAAAAAAAAAAAACAAAACCATGTCCATGAAACATTGATTAGATGCCAGTTCACATAGCAATCCTTGGCTACTATGTGTTATTATTATTTCTTTTAAAGATTAATAGATCCTATTCTTGACAAGCGCAAAGCCAGGAGGTGGGATCTTATCCAGTATTTTCATTTTTTAGCCCACAAGAGGCAATGATTGTATCAGAATATTATTTGTCTGCCCAAACCACATTCACTGTGTGAACCTCTGTAGAGGACTTCCATTCTCAGGAAAAACTGTTCTGTCAGACAGAGTGCAGAAGAAACACTCTTCATCACCCTGGTTAAGCCAGCTCAATTAGGACAGATCCACTTTTCCTAGGCCAAATTTCCAGAGCCAACTTTCAAATTTGCATTTACAGTTTTTACCTGAAAACCCCTACACACAGAGCAGATTGGATCCAGATACATCAAAAAGCTGAGTGCTTAATCAGCTGAGTCACATGTATGAAGCGGTGAAAATGGTAAGATGAACCTCAAAAGAGGGCTGATGGAGTGGAAATATGGTTGAGCACATCTGATTTCCCTCACCACATGGGATACATGGCTCTCACTGAATGGCTTTTTGAGCAAGCAAAAGTCAGCTCATACATAAAGACTTTGAAACTCTTAATATGGAGGTGTTTTAAGGAATATGTGGGAGATCTGCTGGACAGATTGGGTTCAAAGCTTCCATCCCAGTCATCCTATAAAGCCCTAAGGACTTCCAGCCCAGTAGAAGTAGCCCACAGAGATCGTAATGTTCTCAACTTGTCTTCTGGATGACATTAAAGCAGAGGCAGTCCCAGAAGGCAGGCACTATCCTTAGCCTCGCACTTATCTGCCTATGCACATTTTCTCCAGCATTTAGCATTACCAGATCTTGACTCATAAGACTGGCTTTGCTTTTTTTATGAAGCTACCGAAGTCCTGGCGCGAGCATGTGTGTGAGTGTCCTGATAAGGGTACGACAGCATGTGGGAGGCCAGAGGCGGGTAATGCCGCTGGTATGTTGAGTGGGGAATTAGTTGTGTGTGTGGAATGACCTCTTCTCCCAAAACCTCTCTAAAACAGAGGCCAAGGAGAAAGAGCAGCAGTGAGAGTTTAGGGTTCAGTCTACCCTACCAAAACTTTCCATCCTCATGAATGGAGCCATTCACTGGATTCTGCTTCCTGTTTTGCTTCTGTATCCTTTTAATTTTTAGATAGAGAACTTCCTCTCAGGGGAACGATTTCTCCCATAGTGCAGCCTTGGTGATATCAGTGGAGTTACACCAAGGCTGAGGTGGATGCCCGTGTCTCACTGCCAGCAGGTTTTCTGGAGTTAGAACTTGGGTAGCACAACTGTGAGAGGTGTTTGCACTGGTTTGGGGGTTTCTTCTGAGAGCACCATCCTGCAGAAAGGATTAAAAAATAAGAGGAAGAACTCATGAAAATGTTGCAGTTGTTTCTGCACAGCAGAGTTTCAAATGGAACCACATTTTATGGAATTTTTCACACACATCCTCCCCCTCCCTCAAATTTCAATGTTCCCTTTTCTTCTCCCTGTTTTTGACATGTTGCCACTGAGTGAAATTAAATGAGAAATAGCCAGGGGCTTGCTCTGACATTTTCTTCCCCACCCCATCCATCTGTCCACTCAGACTCTTCTCAGTTTTAATTATTTTTTTTTTAGTAGTATGGAATGGCAAAAGGGAACTGTAGGCTGCGTGTATTCATTTACTGTAATTCACCCATCCTGCTGTTCCTTGCCACCTTTCTTATCATTCCTTCAGCATTTTTTGGACCATCTAAAGCTGAAAAAAAAATCCTTGCCTCCAGACTCACTCCAGATTGACAGGGAGGAAAAAAATCTGGCTCAAACATCTGAGATCACAAGCTTTATGGCCTAGGCCTGCCTAATTTTAAGGGATTTTATATAGCAGAATTGGAAAGAACCAAGAGACACTTACAGGACATGTTCTGAAATACTAAGAATAACAAAGCAAAGGCTTAATGAGTTCCAATGTGTATGTCTGCTGTGAGTAATGATGCTTAATCCTGCTACAAAATAATTCCTTTATATGTTCTTCTGTTTTTTAAAAAATGCATCATTGCTGCTCTGGGGTCATAAAAATTACGAATATGTTTTCCCATGGCATGAAGCCATAGCATACTGTAAGGCATTGTGCTGGGCCATTATACACAGCCTGTAATCAGAAACAAATGTATTAAGTGAGATGATGTGATGTTACATGAGAAAAGTGAAAATAGAGCAGGGAAGTGTGATAGACAGTGACTTGGACCACAGCATCAGCTCTGAACAGCCCTTTTCTCTTCAGAAATCAGAGGCTATGCCAGAAGAAGTTGTGTTTCTAGATCTTGGTCTAGAAAATAGAGTAAAACTTAATGGAAGAGGGACGAAATAAAAAATGCCTGAGAGTTGGGATAGGAAAAAAAATACTGAATTTCCTGTCCAGACAGAGAAATACTGCTATGCTGGTGAGAGTGGTTCTCTATGATATGCATTAGCACAGACTTGGTAGTGGTCTCAGAAATGCAAAAGAGCCCATCGCTCCACTCCTTCAAGTTTGTTGTGGGGGTCCAAATGTTGGCCATGACACAGTGAGAGCTATCGTTGAAGCAAGGACTCTTGTTTCTTTGGAGTTTATGTTTCTGAGACTTTGCACCAGTACTGCTATTAGCAGCTTAAAAATTTAACTTGACTCAGATTAAGAGAAATGGAGCAACTAATTTGTCTATTTGCCAGTGTTTATTTCCTTAAAAAAAAAAAAAAGAAGATGCTGTTTGTGACAGCTGCTCTCATTTCCCGGAGTATACCATGACTTTTCAACATCAAAGCTGAATTTTAATTTATTGACTTAACTTTGCAGCGCACAGAGCAAAAGGTCAAGTAAAATAAGACTCCTTTAGAAAAATTATAATCACTATTAAGAAGCATATGGGCCATTTGAATGCTCTGACACTTTATTTCCAAGGCCTTTAGAAACTCTTAAAGTTTAACCACTTATACCTTTTGAGAGATGTGCAGACTGGGCCATAACTGCAAGGTGCAGGTGAGAGCAGACTTCACCTCAGCAGCAATGCAAGTTACGCTCCTATTTCCCAGATTTTACTACAGTGGACTCTAAAATGAGAGCAGTGCCCAGAATGACCCACCTTCCAGACACTGACATACCCCACTGATGGCTGTTCATGAGCTGGGACCCCCAACAATCATCCGATTCAGGCAAAGGCTGCATCAGCCATCAATCCCCTGCAAGCCATCATAAGTAAAAAGCAGAGAGTGGGACCATCAAAATGTAATGATAATGACAGTAGTTCCTCAATTATCTAGAAAGTCGATTACTTGGACAATACTGCTTTCTGCTTTCCTTTTTCCATAAAACTGCCTGGATTTACCAGCCGAGTAGAGCACAACACAGAGAGTACCAAAGGACCTGGATAAATAAATCCTAGCTAATTACTGAAAATTATCTTAAGAATTGTCTCAGCAGTAATCTTAGAAATTACTCAGATCCACTTAAATCTGCAAGACAAACAGTTACTGCTTCTGTGCCTTCTACAGAAAACAACTGTCTGCTCAGCAGCTGAGCACTCACTCCATGTTTTTCCCTGAAATGTGCAAAGAATTGATACAAACAGGACAATTACACTTCAGACACTGTAAAGCAGGGCCTTTTTTTCCTAATGTCTGGATCTTGCATGAAAAATTAGTAACTTTGCAATGAAATAAAAGTTGCTCGACATTTGGTATTTTTGGACTGTGCAATACAAACGTGTATTTATGAACCACATCACTGAGCCAGGCATCTTTGTTGTAAAGCTTTATGTAGAAGCATTTGCTTCTTTTCTCTCCCGGTTTCTTCCTTATGAAACAGAATGCCTACTTTAAACCATAAATAAACACAGCTAGAGGTTTACCATAAAGCAAATCTGAATTAAACTCTTTACTGATTCCAGTTACCTTCCCCTTTGCATGAACAAATCCCCTTAGTGGATGAATCCCCATGCATCTAAAGTTGTTGAGACCCTCAAACGCAGGAGGTAAACCATATGCATTGTATTTGTTTGCTTTAATGAAATGATTGATATATTGGTCACAAATTCCTCAAAACCATTTGTTTTTATCCCCTGGGTTCTTATCAGAGAGCTCCCAACATCAGTCAAAATCATGGCTGTCATTCACTATAGCACAGGGCAAGTGAAAGGCTTTCCCAGTGCTCCCCATTAGCAGGGAGCCTTCCTCTACCCCCGAAGCATGTTCCCTACCAGGGCACAGATATCCCCTTGTCCTACAGTTGTTTGCTTCCTAGAATAGCTAGGTTTGAGGACAAGAGCCTTCCTAATGGAGCTCGAGTGCATTTCTGGCTCACTTGCTTTCTTTTCAGCTCATGGGACAAAAAGGGACATGCTTACACCATTTGCTTACATTGGTAGGTAAAGAAAACCTTAAATGTCACATGAGTCACTTGCACTCAATTAATTTCTGCTTGTGTTATTTATTCACATTTAAGATATGACTTTTATTCTATGACCTTCAGCAATGGAGCTGATAAAAAGAACATTACTTTGGAAAAGTGAAAGGTTAAACATTAACCAGAAAAATAGTTCTAAGACAAACATTTTGAATGTTTTTTTCCTTCATATTTGGAAGCAACTTGTCACTTCCCGTCTTACCACCCTCCCTCCCCCCATATTACTGCTGTTCCTGATATAACGTACTCGGTAGATGCAGTAAGCACTTGTATCACCACATGATGGACTCCTCTCCTCTGCCTACTACCTCTGCCAGGTCTTTGAGCTGGGTGCAAGCTCTTGCCTCAATAGCTTTCCTTTAACAATATCTGGAGTTTGTCACCTCCCAAGAAGCAGATCTGAGAGAAGAGCTTCCATCACCACGCTCTGAGACTGGGGCTCAGCTCTGTGCTCCCTCTTTTACTCCTTGTCGCATATAGAGAGTGAAGGAAAAAACAAGTGAACTAGGCAACGGGGTGAAGGATTGTCTGAGCTTCAAAAACGCTGTATGAGTTTGAAGCACTGATTTTAGTGGATGTCTTTTTCCTCCATGACCCACAATCTTTACTCAGGTGTAACCACTGTCCCCAAGAATTTGAAATCTAGTCTACAGTGTGAGTCAGCTGGGACGGGGGGAAGCGTGTTGTGCAGCTTTGGTCGTTAAAAAGTCTTCATATCAATTAAGAAAGGACTGAAAAAAGAAAAACCGTCTCTGCCTTCAAAGCCAAGTGCCTGTATTACCTGTGTATCAATTTTTTATGTGGAGACATGCTTGTTGAACTCCAACTCTGCTCTGAAGTTGCTTCATCTTTTCTGCTTTAAGGCAGTCTCCAACCTCAGTCACAACAACATCAACCATTAAAAAATATCTGTATATCAATGATGTTACCTCTGCTCCCACCCATTTTTGGAAGCCCACAACATGGGACGTGTATATTTTATTCAGTAAAACAGCCTAATTGCTTGTTGTTTGGTTAATTTGTGTAGCAAAAATAAACCATCAAAAGTAAAGATGAATGAAACAGCTAAGATAAAACCACAGCCAAACAAACATCCACAACAACAAAATAGGTGGCTGGAAAAGGCTAACTTCTGCTTCGGGAGTCATTCTGGGTGGTCGAGGCTCCGTCTCATCTCACAGCAGGACAGAGGTCTGGGGGCTGCTGGACCGCAGGACAGCGGAGGCAACCTCCATCCCTGTCTCCTGCTGCCTCCCCTCTGCCCTTCTTGCACAACTGATGCCCCTGCCACATCTCGGGCTTATTCAATCCACCCTTCCGAGTGTAAACATTGCTCTACTGGCAATATTTTGATCTACCCAGAAAAAAAAAAACAAACAAGCAGCAAAAACTATAACAAACCCACAGACAATCCCAGCACCTTTATTGATCTTTAATACCACAAATTGATAAAACCCTGCCACTTGTCCATGTATCTTGTCTCTGTTCAGTGTCTCAAGACTTGTAGACTAAGTGATGTCTCATACCAAAGAATGACACCAGGTTAGCCTATGCTGTATGAATAGGGATTTCCTTTCATCAGTTCTTATTTTGCCATATTTCAGGATTTTATTGAATGTCCTCTTGTCCTTTGCCATAGAAAAAGGTGAATAGAAACCTCTTGATCTTCTTCCTTGGGACCATTTATTATTTCCTATTATTTCCTCATGTCTCCCTTATTTATGTCTCCCCCAAGGTAATCTGAGCTGGGGTAACAGACTGCTCCACCGGTGTTGCTGATGCAGCCAGTGCCAGAGAGTACCAGAAGCCTCCCATAATAATTCACAGAAAATTTGCAGCCAGGGTCACAGACCCATAAGGCAGGCTTGGCTTAAGGCAACTGGGCCCTGAGCCTACCACAGTGTGCCTTCTCCTAGCCCTCCCAGTCTGGCCTGCGCCCTCCCCCATCTCTCATCCCCCTCACTCATCTCCCTGCAGAGCCCTCCTTCCCCAGACAGACAATCTCTTCCTGTTGCCTCCCCGCGATGGACTTCTTCATTTTTCCTTAGCCATCTCCCCTGGACAGACTCTTGGTTTCTCACTGACTTGTTGTGCTGTTGAGGTTTCTTGGCCTGGGTCCCAGGGTTCCTGCCTTAATCCATCCCTTCAAAGAGTTTTGGATAAGTCTGGATAAGCTTCCAAGCCTCTGGATGCTTATTCAAAGCACGAGACTGGGAGAAAGGGGGAGCATCCCTGAAGAAAGCCAGAGGCCAGCTATGTACGGTCAAATGGCCCTTTCTTTTTTTTTTCCTGAATCAGAGCTACCTCCCCAAATCCCTCAGCACTTGTATGTCAAAATCTGCATTTATGTTAGCCAAAAGGCAAACTCTGGCCCGCACATCCTGAAACAACATGCCTGGACATTCAGAGATACAGATGGACCAGCATCTTGTCAGGGTGTCTGCTGCAGAATTAAAAACTAGGATCCCTTCTTTTGGGAGAACTCAGGTATGTTTACATACCACTGGGTATTTTAGGGCTGACTCACTACAGAAGTCCTATCTGAAACCAAGAAAGATCATAGTTTTGAAATGAAGCGCGCTGAAGAGGTGTGAACACAACAACAGATCACGAAAAAATGTGAGGCTGGATCCTCCACCCCACAGGAGTCCTGCTGGTGGGCAGCTTGGGTGGGGGGGTCCTCTGCTGCAGCCAGCCACTGCCTCTGGGAGCAAGGGAAGGGTGAAGCAGCTACAGGAGCTGGTCCCAGAAGGAAACCTCTTTTGTACCATCCATCCTCCTCCTGACCTCTGATGTTACAGATGAACTGAGAAAGCACCATTTGGAGCTATTTCTGCACATGTTTGGGGTGGTTCTGGCCCTGGTTTGACATCACTGGTACCTGCCGTGAAACTAGACATTTTCACAACATTTCAGCTGCACCCAAATTAGAAGCAGATTTCAGCCCTTCTTGAACTGAAACCAGCATTTGCTCGGATACCACAGTTACTCCAGTCCTTCCCATTAGCCCTTCAGCATTCAAGATATGTTCATTCATGGCTTAGTTTCCTGCTCCAAACATGTTTGCTTTGGGAAAACTAATCTTTATTTTCTGTCCAAATGAAGCCCAGTTGTGTCCTGTCCACCAAAAGAATAATCTGGCTCAAAGCAGCTTTAAGAAAACCACTATCTGATGTCAGTAAATCTCTGTCTATGCTATAACTGTTTTAAGTCAGGAAGCAGTGGGTGTGCTCAAAACAACACATAAAGATAAAGATATCCAGTGCCAGGAACGTGAATGTATTTTGGAAGAAAACACGGGGGGCATTCTGTGCGGGAAAAGATGAAAACATGCGTCAGCCTGGGGAGCCTACCAGTGCCACAGCACATGCACGCCGGCTGCCTGGGGAAGCCACATCTTCAGATGGAGAGAAGGAGGCACTGGAGGGTCCTGTCCTCAACACACATGCAAAGTGAATGGCTGCTGCTTGCTTTTTTGTCTTGCAGCAGAGCAGGATGTATTCCTCTGTTCTCCAGGAGCTGAAGGAATGCATCAGAAGACAGCCTCCAGCCCCATGTCTTTTGCAGGGATGGATCTTGAACAGTTCCTGGGGTCAGGAGGGGATTCAGCCACTGGCTATGTTGGACTCCTGGGGGGACGTCTCCTATGAAGACAGACTGAGAGCTGGGGCTGTTCAGTCTCGAGAAGAGAAGGCTCCAGGGAGACCTTATAGTGGCCTTTCAGTACCTAAAGGGGGCCTACAGGAAAGACAGGAAGAAACTCTTTAGCAGGACCTGTTGTGACAGGATGATGGGTAATGGTTTAAAAATAGAGGGAGGCAGATTCAGATTAGATATTAGGGAAAAATTTTTTACAATGAGGGTGGTGGAACACTGGAATAGGTTGCCCAGAGAGGTGGTAGATGCCTCATTCCTGGAAACATTCAAGGCCAGGTTGGACGGGGCTCTGAGCAACCTGACATAGTTGGAGATGTCCCTGCTCCTTGCAGGGGAGTTGGACTAGATGAGCTTTAAAGGTCCCTTCCAACTCTAAAGATTCTATGATTCTGTGATCTACCCTTATCTTTCCCTGAGCAGAGCGGGTGTTGCCACAACCAAGCCCTTATACATTGGTCACACTTTGACCATGTAACAACACGAAAGTCCTTAAGGAAAAAGGCATCTATCAATCCTGTGAGTTGACTGTGTCTCCCTAGAAAAGCCATTATAACATGTGATGCTGGAATAATTCCACCAAGACCAAGAATATTTCTATCCTTGCCCAGCATGTGTAAGTTAGAAGGGAAGGGAGGTCATTGCTCTCTGTTAAATATATACCTGGTTATCAACCTACTTCTTTGTCTTGTTGCTAGCTTTCCTCTTACTTACAATGCAGAACAAAAAAAAAAATGGAAGTATATATCCACTTTGTTACTGGAGAACTCTTCTTTTCCAGGAGATACCATCTTTTGGGCGTTCCACTTAGGGGAAAGAGAGTTAGTCCATATTCAGTCCATGTCCAGTTCCATGCTTAAAAGGCAGATTTTTTTTTTAAGCCATGAAGACACACAAGGCAGTAAGTTACCAGTTTACGGGATGTTTTGCCTCAGAATGGTAGGCATATCACCTGCATCTTTTACTATCAAAGCTACTTACACAGTTTCTTTCCTCCCAGAATATCTCAAAGCTACTCATGCAGTAAAGTGCCAGCAATCTGAGTTCCGTTGTCCATGTATTCTGTCTGCCATTAGCCTTCCTCAGACAGCTTTTATTCTCTAACTCTCTTCACAGTTCTTTCGGGAGGGAAGCAGAAGGCACATGAAGGGCTGCAGCACTTTGGCCACAATAACCCCATGCAGCGCTATAGGCTCGGAGCTGAGTGGCTGGAGGACTGTGAAGAGGAAAGGGACCTGGGGGTGTTGGTTGATGCTCAGCTGAACATGAGCCGACAGTGTGCCCAGGTGGCCAAGAGGGCCAACGGCATCCTGGCCTGCATTAGAAATAGTGTGGCCAGCAGGAGCAGGGAGGTAATCATCCCCCTGTATTCGGCGCTGGTGAGGCCGCACCTCGAGTATTGTGTTCAGTTTTGGGCCCCTCACTACAAGAAAGACATTGAAGCCCTGGAACGTGTCCAGAGAAGGGCAACAAGGCTGGTGAGGGGTCTGGAGCACAAGTCTTAT
>JAAGAY010139526.1:0-18573 GCA_011801015.1 Ardeotis arabs
AGGCAGTGACCCACACTTTCTTCCCCTGTAATCTCAAGTCATATTACAGGAAAGATTTAAAACCAACTGGTTTTGGCTGAATTGAAACTAATTGTATTGCACTAATACAGAAAAACTTTTCAGTGCATGAACTTGGTAATGTGCTAACACAAAACTGGGAAAATCTCTCTGAGTATACATTCAAAAGTCTGATTGTTATGACGAATCTACTTCAGTTCCATTTGGACGTTTGTCCACATTTTGAAGCTGAGCTTGGCTGAATCAGTTGGCAAAATGACTGATCGAGATGATGATAGCAATAAAAATTGTACTAGCAAATTTTGGCACGCAGCTTTCCCTGGGAAAGCGATCAGTCATTTTCCATCTTTGGCTTTGATACTCCGTTGGGATCTTCCAACGCAGAGCCCAGACCCAGGGAAGAAGTTAAAAGATCTCTGCATTAAGTTAATGCTATTCTGCATGGAGACAGGAGTAAGCGCTACTAATTCTCTACGTGAAATGGAGCCCATACATACTGTATATGTTAATGGCAAGCTGTAAAAGCTCTGTGTGTTGAAAACCGGATTTCAGATCTGCTGACCTGTGGCAACTCCCCTACTGGGGAGCCACAAATGCACACTGCCGCATTTTTGCACTGGATTAAATTCCGGATCTAAACTACTATGTGATCAGAGACAAAAGGGAATAAAAAGTTCGCAGGCGTGAATACCTGTCATCATGTGGTGAAATGACTAGCAGCCTCTGTTCAAGAGAGCCTGAAGCCCAGAATAATAGAACAATATGAACTGGCAGAAATATATGGGAAACTTGGAAGGTGCCTACATGCACAATGTCTTTTCAGCAAGCCAATGCTACTGGTCTCACTCTGAGCACTTTTAAATGAAAATAGTTTAATATAACACTAAAAAAACACAACTGTAAGAGGAAGTGACAGCTGTTGCAAGTAAGTTGCAATAAGGGTAGTTCCCTGCTGATAAAAACTGGCATGTCTCCACTCCTTTCAGTGGAACTATGTGGATTAACATCGCTTGAAAATCTGACCCGATGTTTTGAAGAACTCAAGAGCTACAAGGTAATGCAGAGATGGAAGACACTGATAAGTACAAGGGTGGGGAAGAGGGGTAATCACTGAGGAAATGTAAAAGGAAAAATATTTCAAGTTTATTAAGCAAGCAGACAACCTGCCAGTATTTTGGCGTGCTTGACTTGAGGAATTTCTACCAAAACTTCTGTCATGAATGTCTAGAGGTCTGATACAGTGAGTAACATGGCAAAAATGCCCTTGTACCACACCTGACCTTAACAGAGCATCCCATTACCTAAATGGGACGTACCATGCATTACCAGGGCAGATCTAACCCTTTTTGATACCAAGTAGTAATTTTTCTTGGTGATGTTCACTGCACAAAAATTTGTGAGAATACTGTAAACACAATGTTCCTACACAGACTTATACCACGTATTTTCTACCTGTAAATAAAGGCATTCATCTAAAGTACACTGTAAGAGCTGTATTAAAAAAATAAAATGGAAAGATGACTGATGATTAAGAGAGTTGCAGATCTTCTGCCTCTGGTGTAAAGTTTTAAGAACTTCTTTTAAAAGACAAAGAAAACAGAGATTTTCAGTACCAGATGTCTGAGAAGATCCCATTTGGATTTGAGCTACTTAAATTTGCAATCATGTATTTATATATCTAACAGAGCTTCTGTTTCCCCTAGAATCTGAAAATTAACTAGCTTTGTAGCATCTTCCTTGATCTGCCACCCGTGCCCTGAGGATTAGAGACTCCACCTGAGCTTGTTTTACAAGCATAACAGAAAAAATTAATCTCTGCTGGCAGCGATCCCACTGGGATACTGATGAATAATGATATCCCTCTCTTGCTGCCCTCTCAGTCCACTAGAAAAGCCACTCTAACCCAGCAACGTGGAAACCGCTGAAACCATTCCAGCTGTGGATTAGCAGGCAGTCAAGCATCCATCTGTTCTCTGTGAATCAAGAGAAAGCAAACATGCATTCTTACAGCTAAAGAAGTATTAAAAATTAACATGTTATATGATTGCATATAGTAAATATTAAGACAATCATATACAAAAGAAAATGTAATCTATTATTTACACCTCATGTTGTTTACATTTGCTTGCTGCCTTAAGCAAATGATAAAACAGTTGGAATTCCTCTCATTAAGCTACAGAATACTGTGCATTCAATGATTTAATATATTTAAGATAAAATTTCTTAATATTGTATGCATCAGTTGTGCCTAAAAATATTTTGTAAGTAGACATGTATAGACACACTAAAGAAATACAAGTGAACATAGTAGCATGCCTTCACCTTGACAGGAGAAGGACTTAAGAGACCTGTTGTGAGAAGGATGTTAGCCATTTTCTCACCTCTAAGGTGAGAAGAATAGACTTGAGATATTTTCTCTTTCTGAAAACTAGCAGTTTGAATAATCTCTGCTGGTTTGCTCATCTTTTCCACTGGAAGAAAGAAAGGCAAGGCAGTGGAAAGTTGGCGTGGGGGCAACTTGATCAAATTGTTGATGTCTGATTTGACTCTAAAATGGGAAACAGGAAAACAATCTACTTACTATAAATTAAGGAAAGTTGTACTCGAGCATCATCCTGGATAAAAATACTTAGAAAAGTGCATAATTTGACAGCTTTCACATGCAACAATTCCAATATTTTGCTGAATGCTTGGCCCACGTTCAATAAGCTGCAGAGGTGAAGAAAATGTGCAACTGTTTGTTCTCTAAAAGCAACCTTACTATGCTATACCAAATTTAAAAATTTATATATATTAACTTTTTCAAATGCTAAGAAATGTTTCGGCCTTTTGGTAGCAAAAATGCCTTTGCAATTTCCTTTAACATTATAGGTAGCATGAGCCACCTAAGTAACTGTGAAGTAAAGCACCTTGTAAATACTAGGTAAATAACAGGAGAGGTCAATTTCTTAAAAGTTAATCTTTGATAATATGTAACATCAAGATTTAAAATAAAATTCATCCTTCTGAAGCTAGCCAGGTTCCATCAGGAAAAAAAAAAAAAGAAGAAAAGAATGAGACAAAGAAAGAATCTAAATGTAAATAGGAAAATACAAGTGTCAGATACTTCATTAAGTACTGATCAGTAATCCTCTTATATCCTTTTTTTTTTTTTAAACTGCTATGCTAAAGGAACAATATATGCTGGATACCAGTCTTGTATGATGTAATTATTTCAGCCAAACCAATCCTTATCCTGAAATTTCTGTTCCAATCAGAGAACAAGCTACAAAATGCCATCCTCTTTCTTAACAGTTTTACAAGTCTGAGAAATAACTTCTTTGCTGACAGAGAAAAACATTTGTGTACCTTTAAGCAGCAGTCAGTAAGGCTGAGGTGGTGTCACTAAGTGAAGTGAATTCTGTGAAAACAAATTCACCAGCAATATAATTGCAACTGCTGTAATTTATAGTACAATAGTGTAATTCTATCAAAAGCAAAGGTAATAACAAGAAACCAGTGAAAACAAAGGAACTGCAGGTTGCAGAGGGCCTAATTTTGCCTGTTGTGTTTTAATTACAAAGTGGGAGGCACAAAGCAGGTAGAACTTGTACTGACTTCCTAAAGGCACACCGAGCTTGCAAGATTGCCTTCTGGAGTACTTGGGGCATGAGAACCTACAGCCATTTATCAAAGCAGCATTGCATATTATAAAATATTCAGCTTTACCTTAATAAAGATGCAGTTTAGAACTTCATTTTTGTTTCAACAAACACAAAAGTTATTTCAACAAATATATTGTATATTTGAAAATAGAGCCATATGACACGACTGCTGAAAAAAAGCCATTTCATTTTCAATACTTTGCAAAGTATTGGCTGCATGTACACAACTATGCAGAGTTTGAAATCTCACATAATGACCATGGCTACAATTTTAACTGCCAAGTGGCAAGTCAAAGACTTTTGTGCTAAAATAAATAAATAAATGGTGCATAGTTGAATTGTCTGCAGCTTTAAGCAGTTGGCTAAACCAAGCTTGCTATCCCTGAACTTGCTTCTAGCATATATACCAAGGAGAAGTAAAGTATTGATTTGCCACAGATGGCAGCCAGCGTTCACATTTGTAAGTATAAGGCCAGGAGAGTACTCCTATCTGCCCTAGCAGATACATGTGTAATAGCTTCCTGGCTTATCAAAATAGTTTTCATTGGTATTTTCATTGCTGTTATAACTGCAGCTACAGCTCCAGTTAAAGGAATTTATTTCCTAATTTTTCTGACAGAAACAGTTACTAAAGCAGGCATTTGAAATGGGAATTTACCCTGAGGCTACTGGCTTCCACTACCACAGCTATATACACTTCCACAAGTTTTTCTCTTGGATGCTGCACTGCAATAAAAAAAAAAAAAAAAAAAAAATTAAGATACTATATTATTGCCAAAGTAACAGTTCTTGTCTTATGGCCTACCTCATGGGACATGTATGTCAGAAACCTTTAATTTCAACTTTCAAATAGGTTTTCTTTTATCTTTCCTGTGTATTGATTCAGTTTTTTAAACTGGCAAGTAATGACAGAAGTTGAGTAAAAAGACTGGAGAGAAAAAAAAGGAGATCTGTTAATCAGAGGTTAGAAGGTCATGTGTATTGGAGATGGTAAGGTTTTATATTTTCTAGTTTTGAATGTAATTCATTCTTATTGATGCCATAAAAATGAAAGACTTATGCCATGTTCAGTTAGCTGCCATTGGTGGGCATTGTCATCTTGATTTACCAACTGATTGTGCTTTTCTGGAAAGGCGGACAGCATATGACGCTTTCAAACTAAAAATCAAACAATCATTTGGAAAAAGAAAAATAAGAAATAATTGTGTCATGATGTTAGAAAATAATTTCTATATTCAAGTACTGCAGCAACATTCAAAACTGCTCCATCTACTGGGACTAGAGAAAAATCAAAGCAAATTTAATATGTGAGTATTCATGTGTGTAAGTACTGCTTCTGCTAGGTACAAGATATTGGAATATACTGGATACAGATGATGAAATTTGAATGCTATTAAAATTCACTATAGCATTTTGTTTTATTTTCACAAAGCCAAACGCAATTTCCAAATTGAAACTATTTTATTAACACACTGTGATACTATCTAGATCTTCCATGTGGGAACTGAAGCACAAATGTTTTAAATATTAAAACCAGAGAATACAAGCTGTATAAAAATTAAGTAAACGATCCTGGAAATACCTGTGTTTAGATGAAATTTATCCACTGAACAATCCTAGGTATGGATTTATTGCGAAGAAAGGATTTAATGGTAAGAGGTAACAGTTTTCACCTATTATAAAGGGTCACTAAAATAGGCATAACAGCTGAGGCCTGTTCCTCTTTGTAGAGTGGCCTCAGCAGTCATGTTCATATTGCTGAGAATGCATGATATATGTGAAATCAAATATATAAGTTCTTAAAGGTTAGCATGTAACATAATTGCTTTTCATTTGATATAAAGTTTATGTAATAAAGTATTTCTATTCTTGACACTGAAATGCCATATTTAAAAAGAGTAACATACCGAACACCGTCTTGCTGTACTTTTGTGCCTTGAAGGAAATCATAATAGCACCTCTATTTCCTTCTAAATTAAATGTAAATGTAAATTTAAACTAGAAAATGACTGACCTAGGAAAAGTGATCTGTTTTTTTTTCTGAATTGGCTCATAGAACAGAAAACCAATTCTATATAATACACTAAAAAAACCCCAAAGCAATGTTTCTGCCATGGCTTGCAGAGAAAATAATACACAAACCAGCTCACATTAGCTTGCTCTTGGACAGTATTTTTGTAACTTATTAATTTCTCCTTTCCTGGCATCTAACTGGAGACCAGTGGAAAAAATGGTTTATCCCTGAGTCAAAAAACTTTGTGACCCCTTTATGGGAGACTGAACCAACAGCTTTAAGATAGAATCCTGCTAAGGAAATAAAATTATTTTAGACTGAAAGTGTTAATATTCACAAAGACTCGCATATTTCCCTGGTCAGAATAGGATGTGCCAATGATGATGATCAGAAAATAAAGCTATAGGTTAACTGAGTTACCTAGGATCTCACATTATAAATACCTAACAGGTAATGAAAGACTGATAAGGCATTAATAACTTTACTCTTTTGTTATGTATGTATCTGCGATGGAGAGTGCTTGTTTCATGAACCTCCTCCTTCTACCTTCCAAATCTGCTACTCTAGCAACACCAGATTTTCTGCTGAGTTCCAAAATACTTGGATTAATACCAGCCAGTGTAACAAAACCATGTCAATTATCAGATAGAAATATAGGGAAGAGGTAGGTGGATACCAAACTCAGAAGTCCATGTTTATATCAGAGAAAGATGGATATGTATGCCCTCATATAACACAAATACCATTCTGTTCTGTACTTAAAGTCCCCAAATTAGAAGGAAACCCATCTCTTATGACCAGTTTACAGGAAAGACAGCAGTAGGAACAAGAGTACCACCCAATTCTCTCTTGTAGGTAGAAATCCAAACCAGAAATAAGGGACAATATGCAGATAAAACAAGAGCTGAAAGATGGTTCTCCCCTTCACTATCCCATATGAACCGCTACAATAAAGTATTTGCTGTGTAAATAAGAATATTATCCAGATAACCAGGTAAATTAGTAACAAATCATCAGAAATCATGAAGCTAGTGGATCTAGCCATCACAGTCCTAATTAATCATTAAGACAGACCTACTTTCCTCAAGGTATAACATACCTACATTTCATTTTAAAAAGATTTGTGGTGACCGCTGATTTAGTACAGAAAATGATAAAAATTACCCCAGAGTATTTGTCACTGTTTTTTACCCAGACCTCTGTTCTAATCTCTGCACCTAACTTCCAGAATAAAAGGAAACAGTCTTTAGGTACCTCAGGGAAATCCAGCCTGTCAGTAATAATTCATGAACACTTTCTCATCAATAATACTTAATGCAAGAAGCACCATAACTCAACAGTGATTAAGCTCATTTGGATTACTACTGTCTGAAGCACAGTTAGGAAAGTTTTAAAGAAAGCTCTATGGAAAAGCATCAAACGTTTTGTCTCAGAAAAATTACACGTCCACTAGCACAAGTCAGTTACCAGAGTAACCGAATCTGAACTTTGCCTGCTAACTGCAAATCCAAAACAGATTAAACATCTCGAGTACAGATTTACTGAGAGGAGAAGGAGAAGCGTGAGGGGATTGTACCCCATCTATTTGTATCACTTATTATTGTATACTTCCAAGATGACTGCAGGGCTGTACCCCTGTGCCATGTTCCTGTTCATGTTATGGATGCTTCAAGCCCTCAACCATACTGAAAAAAAATCATTTGATATTGCAAAATGCTGGCAGATGATCAAATGAAAAGATAAAATAAAAACAGAGAACAGAACAGATACTGAAGATGACTATGAATGGTCTTGACTACTAAGTGGAAACAAATCTTGCTATCAAGGGACTTTTTTGAGAGGCCCATCAGCACTAGAAACAGGATGACTTGAAACTACTTTTTCACATGAGTTGCAAAGATTCATTGATAATTCACTGGTGAATCATCCTGAATTCTGAACATTCCCACCAGCATGGCAAAATATCAACATAAACTCAAAATCCCTTAATTAAACTCAGATTTAAAAACCTTAACATGATCACAAATTTCTGAATTCTTGAATGCAATATTGCTTTTTTCCTGGTTTTGTTTTAAACAAACTCTTGAGCTGTTTCCAGTTACACATTGACAATTTGGTAAAAACATTTATATATCCCATTTCAAACCCACAACATCAGTATTTTCTTTGTTACAATTGTGCACTTCTGCCTTCCTTATATATATCAGACAACTTGTAAATGTCTAAAGGTTGACAAGATTATGAACACCAACAAGAAAAAGATCCACATGTCACACCTACAAAATCCTGCAACTGCATTTGAGAAATGTTTTGGATCGTTATTCTTAAATAACACAGTCTAAAATTCAAAACTTTAAAACTGAGTGATCAGCAGAATAATCACAATTATAATTATGTTTTTCAATGATAACAGGCCTTTTTGTACTATAGCTACAGCTTTCAGTTCCAGCATCATTAAGAGATTCTTCAAATTACTTTTTAAATATCCTTTTCCCTCAGGATTTTCACTTATACCTAATTAGACTACTTACCCCATGCCATGTAATTCCCCATTGCCAAAACTGCTAAATGCTTCAATAAGAAGGAGGAGGGCACCAGTGGAGCCAGGCAGATGTAATGTCATTGGTTAACAATAGAGGTGTGAAGAAACTGCCGTAATTACAAAACTCATTAATTCACAGTGTTGGCGGGGTGGAGGGGGGAGGGGGGCGTGGAAAATCCTTGGCAATAACTCTGTTGAAATGGCAATTCTTTTCAACACTACATCAGACTGAAAAAAAACCTTTCAATTTACACCTTCAAAAAGATGGAATAGTAATTCCACTAATAATTATGAAAATCAACATCTGCATAAAAGGAAGGAAGAACTGTCAGCTATAATGGCATCCAGCATTTATATGTCCTTTTCATCTTTCAAATTGACGTGTGGCACATTTTGACCCCTAATCAATTTTATTTTTAGTCTCATTCCTCATAAAACTGTAAGTGGACACCTTCCAAGACTATATTTCCAGGAAAAAAAAATTGGAAAAAAAAAAAATTGGAAAAAAAAATTGGAAAAAAAATTGGAAAAAAAATTGTAAAGAATTAAAACATGAGAATTTTAAATTTTACAATCTCTGCCCAAGAGTAGGGTCCTAAGTTTTGTCTACAACAGAAATATTTGCCATTTACCTTTGCGCTTCATGGATGCAAGCTATTTAAACAGATGAGGAGCCCTGACATAAGACAGACAGCACTAGGTTCTGCTTCCATCATTCATCTTCCATATGCATCTCACTAGCTTAAGCAGTGTCCTGAAATGTCCCTCATCTCTGCTAGTGCTATTCTCAAACCTTCCCTGTCCAAATTTGTCTGAAAAAAAATTCTGAAGTTTCTAGGTGGAAAAAAATTCTGAAGTTTCTAGGTGGAAAAAATTTTCTCTAGAGAGAAGAGATTTTAAAGAGACAGCAGCTGGAGTAAAGCTCTAACCTTGAATACTTAACATAATACTATTTAACTTCTGTTTACTAGTGGGTATTTATTTTTAAATTTTCAGTTATTTTACATACAGCATACATAGGAATTCTGGTTGATTACCATTTTGAGTTCAGCCAAATACACTGAATTTCATTTCATTTAATTTGCTGTGTTTTCTGACAGGAGAACAACAGATATTGCAGGGTCAGTGATAGCAATTCCCCTATTTAGACTGTCTAACACTTTCCATTATAAAAGATTACTGTGGTCTTTATTTCTGAGCTGTAACTCTCTGAATGTTTGTAGCAGGTGATTTAAATTTATCAGAAAGTCTCTGTACTAGTAAAGTGGCTTTCCTTGTGTCAAAAAATGCTGACCAGGTTTTGCCGAGATGCCAACTGTTGAATAGCACTATTTAAATTTTTCTTCTTGTATTTCTCCTCGCAGAAATGTTGGCAGCATGTCAAAATGAATATAGACAGAACAATGAATATAGAAGTAACATACGTAAATACTACAAGATGGAACTTTAGATTTTGAGGTTAATGCTTGGAAATCAGAATATTAAAGAATTTGGGCCACTTATATAATGTACGTAATAGAGACTACGGTCATAAGTGGGCAGAAATAAGTTTTTCTTGATAATATTCAGGCACTTCTTGTTGTCAGGTATGTGTGTACAAGTGGAGTTATATCATTTTGAAAAAGAAGATTTTGTAGATATAACTACTTAAGTACTTTAAAAGGAAAATTGAGTAAAATCTGATTCTTTTATGATGAGAATGTAATACTATCACACTACTTTGTACACCGTGTCTCCAGATCTGTATCCTAACATCTTTTGCCTTGCATTGCACTTCTCTACTGAACAGTCACTAGACTAACTGTATGAGCTGGCATTATTGCAGGTTCTGACCTCAGGGATCATGAGGTAGCTGAGAGAAGGAAAAGAAGGCATTTTAGGAAACAGGTCTTCCCCATATGTCTCCCCCACTTCTTAAAGCTGCTGTATCTTCCAGATTGTCCCAGTGCAAAGTGATGGCCCTGGTACAGATTTAGGATGTTGATATGCATTTTTTATTCTAGCATTTTATATCTATTTACTTAGAAAAAACCCAAATACTAGATTTGTATAGATCCTGAATATTATAAAGGAACATAAGAAGAGAAACAGGTGTATACAGTAATTTTGATGTACTGATTAGATGAAACACTTGAAACATCAAAAATAATTCAGGCATATTACTCAAAACAACAAAAAAATGAAATTACAGAACAGGAAAGAAAGGCTTTTCTTAATTTTGGGGTGTTTTTTCATACACTTGTAAGTGTCTTTAAGAGTCATGAGTTATATATGTTTCAGTTAAGAAAATACCAGTACTTACTGTCAGAATTAAGAGCAATTCTTCAATGTTGCTTTCAGGTTTCAACTGATCTTTGAACATCCCAATAGTTGGATGCTTCAAATAGTAATAGGAAGCGATGCGGCCATATGTCAGAGGTTCAATGCTGCGATTATCCTATTAGAAGAGGAAGCAAATATACACAGTTCCTACATGGTTCAATATAAATGGTTCCTATAAAACTGTAAAATATTTTAAGACTACTTTACTACTACATCATAATATAGCTGCAACCCCAGTTAAGCTCAGTTTTCAACAGAAATCTTACAAAGAGCTCCACAGAAAAACTCTAACATCTCAAATCAGGAGCATGTATCGTGCTGTTCCCAACTTTTAGGAGCATGTATCTTAGTGACTCTTGTAAGGCACAGATTAGTCTTACCTCCCCAATTTCAATACAGTAGGAGCATTCCAAATCAAAGAGGGATTTCTCAACAAGGCTTGAGAGGTACTTATTCATAGTGTCATGGCTCACATCATCCAAGTTATAGTAACTAGATAAATTGAAAACAGATGCATTACATGAATACTTTTGACACTCTGAAAATTTTTAACAATAACGTCTTGTAGGAAAACTTACAAGGCTGCTATAATACACACACATACTTGGAACAACAATATCTGCATTAAACAATTAAACACAGAACTATTCCCTTATATAGTCTAACAAGAAATTCATGATTCTTAAATGGTTTGTGGGAGCAATCAACACAATACAAGCATGTACATATGGAAAGATGATAATTTATCTATTAATAGAAAGGTTGATACAAACAGAACAGGACTGGCTATATTTTGTTAGTGGGAAAATTTTCTTGATTGCGTAAGTATATTTTCCTGATTACATAAGTATGAAAGTGAACAAGCAGTACTAATGCAAGTAATACTATTTTAACTTCAAGAGAAAGGAAGAAAACCCACAAAGGATAGCAACTGTTCTTACATCCTGGAACTCTGAAAATAAAAACTAGACATTTAGTGACAGCTCTTGAAAAAGTAACCATACACCAATCCAAATGTTGGTGTTTGTTGTTAAATTTCCATGTTATTTTATTCTCAAAGTTAAAACTGCTAAAAAAAGGAAAAGTGTATTCGTCAATGTGGTTACTTCACATGTTAATTTTCAAGTAAAATTGTTTAGGTAAACTATATATTAAAAATGGTTCTCAGTTATCTGTATGAAGGAAAAATGTTTATAAAGTGAGCCAAAACATTTTTATGCCAGCATATAAAAAAGACCAAGTGACTGAAGTCTGCACTCCTTAACTGTAGAACTTAAGCTGTATTGTAAGATTCTTATTCACACAAACTAACATAATTTCAGGGAGACTTTTTACCTAGAAACTGCAGATAAAAATGTAGTAAGAACTTGTGTCCTAGATTCAACAAATGCAGCAATTCAGAAAGTAAAAAAGTTCAATGAGCAGTAAAGAAAAACTGAGCATGCTCAGAACATTTTAAAATCCTGAATTTGAGCCAAGCAAGTAAATCACGCAATTTCAAAGTAGAATTCAAACAAACAAAAAATTTGATTATTTATTGAAATGTTAAAAAGGACAGTAAAAAAGGTTGTCCCTGCTCACTTAATTCTGTAAAATAGTGTCACACAAATAGACTACTGCGATTCCTGCAATGATGAAAGATGCTCCTTTGTTCATACTAGCTGCTTTAGTAAAAATTCCTACTGTTACGATGTACTCAGCATCCCCACTGGAAACAATACCACATGCTGTAATAGAGATTAGGTTCTTTCAGTGTTATGCTGCACAGGTGAACAACAGGCTGCAAAACAGTGTGTTGGGATCCATTTTAGCCAATTTTACATAGTTACAGCCACAACTCAGTTAGTCTTTTTAACTCCCCTTACTGCCACTGAATAGAAACACGCATTTGAAGAATGCTGTTCATCTGAAGTATTTAATATATCTGCTTTAGGATGAGGTGGAATGTAATCACTAAAAAAAAGAATTTCAGACAATCAGTTCAGTTGTTGATGCTATATTTGGGCAGATGAATCCCCTTCTCTGATTTAAACTTCATTTCATTTACTGTAATGCTACTGTTAGCAAATTTCAAAAGATAGAATTGCATTTTTATATACTACAAGCATCCTTCCATGATTGCTTTATTAACAGAATTTGCATTATTATTTTCTTAAACAGTTTTTAACACTTATCTTTTTGAAGAGCAACAGCATAACTGAAAAAAACCTGCATGCTAAATAGAAGTACAGTCATTTCCAGATTTTTTCCATTGTTATTAATCCCAAATTATGGGGTTAATTCTCTGATGCTTTGAATGTTCACCTATAATAGGGTAAAGTTGGAGTAAAACACTACTACCACAAGAAAAAGATTTTAAAAAAATCTGTTCTGATAGCAGGAAGCAGTCAGCTACATTAGACAACCATAAAGTGTTGGCAATGGAGTATTCAACTCCAGGATATTTTATATGAGTTCATGCTGAGAGGATCTCAAATATTTAAAACACAGCTATTGTCCAAAACCAAACCAAAACAAAAGAAACATTTATATTGACTAAAACATTTTGTATGGTAGACAGCCACACATTATCAGCCTTATGGAAAGAAAATGTATTTGTAGCAAAAGTACTCTAACATTGTTTTCAAGGCAACTTAACTTTCATGACTCCCCTTTTAAATTTACTGAAATAATACAGCAATGATAAAAGATGGTCAAAATTTCCATCTGCACCTTTTATCTGCCTGACATCACTGAACACATTTAGATTTTATTAGTAGAAATTACTCTGTAACATTTTGTTTACCTCCTGAAAATAACCAAGCAAATTAACTAGATAAGTTGTTTAAGGATGTGAAATGATTTTCTGTTTTATACATCTAAACCACCGATGATTCATTAGTATTTTTCCCTAAATTGAATATAACACTACTGAAATGATTCTAATTAAAGCACTTTGTTGTCACGGTATTCAGACTTTCACCATATCACTGCAGTACTATCATTTGCAGTACCACAACATTGATGATGAATTCTGATAAAACAAAGGAACACATACAGGCAATACACTGAAATTCTATTTTTGAGACTGAAATTTAAGACAGCAATACAAATAGACTTTATATTGTGCTCTGTGTAAATTGCAGTATTTCACTCTGAAGTCGTAATCATAAAAGGCAGTATGCCTTTTAAAAACGATGTGAATTTTAAATTTGCTGATTTTCATGTTTTGGGGTTTTTTTTGTCAAAGGAGTAAATATATATCTGCCTAGTGGAAATAAAACAATGTAAACAAAAATCTTAAATGGTTTGTAATCTTGAGTGAAGTGGCACCAGTGTGTTTTAACTACTATCTATAATGGAGTAAATATAATTTTGAGCACACCCACAGGAGCTTCTTGGTCACTCAGCACATTTTCTCCTAATAAAAAGCAAAGCCATTCATCTAGAAAGACTATGTTAAAATCATTAGTGAAAACAGAGGTATCATAACATTAGACAGTATTTTGAATGCACAGGCATAAATGCAAGTTGAATTTTGCATGTTGGTATGCTCCAAGTATAAAAACTGCATCGTATGTGAGTTCCTCTATGAAGCTGTATTACCTAACTATTTAATTACAGATAAAGAATAAAAACAATGCAGTTTCATGCTCACCGCATTGAATCATCTAGTCATTATTTTCCCTTTGCTATAAACAGACAGCCTACCTTTTTATCAGCACACCATTTCATTTATTTCACAGTGAAGCCCAGTTTCACAATAATTGACTTGTCAGAAGCTCTAATTTATGAAGCTGGGCTCTGTAAGCCTTCTCCTATATTGGACTCAACCTGCACACAAGCAGGGTTGAATATTTACAATGCTGTTAACAGGTGCTGAGTTGTTTAATGATTCTAATAGCCAGAAGCGTACTGAGAAAGCCAGCGGGATCACAATTACAGGCTGTTTGAACACAACAATTACTCGTCCCCTGAGAGGTGTGAAAGTCAAAGGCAGTTTTATCCTAACAGCATCTAGCACATGGGCTAGACAGGCTAACTTCCATTAGTAGCCCATTGGGAAAAAGCAATAACAAACCCCTAGATATCATAAAAATTTACAAAGTATGTAAAATTTAAGCAATCAAAAACTGAAGGAACTTTTTATTGTCTTTTAAAGAATATATTTAAAATTCCAGACCTTGTAGAGCTTAGCAAGAACAACAAACTGTGAAACATGAACTTATTTCTCTAATCTAAGGAAGTGTGGAATTTCATCAGCTGAGAGAGACAGAGAGACATGCAAGAACATAAAATGTAGATGAAGTTACACAAAACATTTAGGATTTAATGTGAATGGTGGCAATCATTTCCTGTTTAGCTTATGTAAACCTGACCTGAGATCTCTCTGGGAAATTTTTCATCAGCCTTGAAATGGTCCTGCTATAACTGTCAATGCTGTGAAGTCATTTGTTACAGCACCATGTTTTTTATGTTCAGATTATACGGTAGTAATAGTGACACACATAATGAAAATCAGTGGCAAAGTAAGACAAAAAATATGAAAAGAAAAAACTTGCTAGCCGGAAGGCCTTTTGAAACAAATGCACAAAAAGGACAAATCTACAGCATTCACCTGATAGCAAGAAAGTGTGCTTTCTGAGATCTTACAGTCCTGAATCTTGTTATGAACAAGTATGGGGGAAGCACAGACAGTCATTTTTGTAAATCACTTTACTGCAGTCATCAACTGTGATTACTTCGATCAGCTTGTGGCCTTCAGCAGCTGCCATCTTCAAATGGTACCATGGAAATGGTACTGACTATGTGGCACAATGGATGGATCTTCAGAGCCAGAGAGCTAGAAAACAACGTACCAGCTCACTTCTGCTGTTAAGGCATTACTTACTGACTGGAGTCCGTGACTGGCTTGCTAAAATGCATTACAGCAGGCACAAATGCTGCAGACAGTAATCTCTAGCTGTATTTTACTGTATCATATTCTCTTGCATTCATATATTTGGTTATGCCAGGTATGAGAAATAGATACATTGCTACCTTTAATGACCTTTTAGTGTATTGTACATGGTGGTTATTTAACAAGAGCAAAAAAGAATCCAGTTTCTCTGACATCAGTGAGGTATTTGCCTCCATATCAGTCCTTCCAATTAAAATATTTACAAGAAAATTCACCTCCTAAGATGCATTCATAAGATGAGAAATCAGAGGTAACAGGCACATGTAAATTTGCTTACATACTGATTGGGCAATTATTTTTACTATGATATATTCCAATAGATAATTTGTACAGGTAAATCATATTTAAGAGTAGGAATACAACTATGTGAATTTGCTTTCTGAATGGGGAGATGTGGGGTCTTCAGCTTTGCATTCTCACCTGAGACTGCTGCACACTGGGGAACAGGAGGTGCCTCAAATACTCAGCAGCCTGAGGCTCCTCAGCTTGAGAGAACTGGAAAAACTTTGTTTGTGTGAATAGTTTGGTAAAAGCATACCATGACCTATATTCCTGTACTTTTCACATCACCGTGACCTTAATAATTTAAAAGGAGCTCTTGTTATGAAGTCCATAATAATGCCTATAGCTGTTATTTATGAAGTATATTTACATGCACACAGATCTAAACGTGATTGTAGAAGAAAGAATCCACCCTGAAAAATACCTGCTTACCAACTTAAAACATGGATATTGGTAATTACTGCAACGTAATATACCTGCACTTTCTTAGCTTCTGATCTTTGTAGCTACTGCTAAACTTTTCTATTTTATCTCTTAATGTTAGTTAATTTAATTTTCTTCAGTAATCCCCTCTTCTGATATAACTCCAAATCAGCCCTAAAATTCTGAATAACTGTGATTTTGTCATTGAAATGCATTTTATGGGTCAAGATCAGAGGACAGGGACGGACAGGGGATGTTACGGAGGGGGTCTGTTACAGGCCGCCTGGCCAGGAGGACAGAGCAGACGAAGCGCTCTATAGCCAGATAGGAGCAGCGTCGCAGTCACAAGCCCTGGTCCTCATGGGGGACTTCAACCACCCTGACATCTGTTGGAAAGACAACACGGCAGGGCACAGGCAGTCCAGGAGGTTCCTGGACTGCGTGGACGACAACTTTCTCCTGGAGGCGACAGAGGAGCTGACAAGGAGGGGTGCCATGCTCGACCTTGTGCTCACCAACAGGGAGGGACTGGTGGGGGATGTGAAACTGAAGGACAGCCTGGACTGCAGCGACCACGACATGGTGGAGTTCAAGATCCACGGGGCAGCGAGGAAAATCCATGGCAAGCTCTCAGCCCTAGACTTCAAGAAGGCGGACTTCGGCCTCTTCAGGGACCTGATGGGCAAAGTGCCATGGGAGGCAGCCCTGGAGGGAAGAGGGGCCCAGGAAAGATGGTCCACATTCAAGGAGCACCTCCTCCAAGCTCAGCAGAGGTGCATCCCAATGAAAAACAAGTCAGGCAAAAAGACCAGGAGGCCTGCGTGGATGAGCAAGGAGCTCCTGGACCAACTGAAAGTGAAGAAGAAAGCCTACAGAGGGTGGAAGTGGAGACAGGTAGCCTGGGAGGACTACAAAGAGGCTGCGCGAGTGGCCAGGGTTCGGGTGAGGAAAGCTAAAGCCCTGACGGAATTGAATCTAGCCAGGGATATAAAAAGCAACAAGAAAAGCTTCTACAGGTATGTAGGGGACAAAAGAAAGTCCAAGGAGAATGTAGGTCTCCTCCAGAAGGAAACCTGTGTCCTGGTTACCCAGGACATGGAGAAGGCTGAGGTACTCAATGACTTTTTTGCCTCAGTCTTCACCGTTAAGGGCTCTTGTCTCACCACCCAAGCTGTGGAAGGCACAAGCAGGGACTGCGAAGATGAAGAACCGCCCACTGTACTCGAAGAGCAGGTTTGGGAACATCTGAGTAACCTGAAGGTGCACAAGTCATAGAATCATAGAATCATAGACCATGGGACCTGATGAGATCCATCCGCGGGTCCTCAGGGAACTGGCGGATGAAGTTGCCAAGCCACTGGCCATCATATTTGAGAACTCATGGCGGTCTGGTGAGGTCCCCGATGCCTGGAAGAGAGGGAACATAACCCCCATTTTTAAAAAGGGGAATAAGGAGGACCTGGGCAACTACAGGCTGGTCAGCCTCACCTCTGTGCCTAGCAAGGTGATGGAGCAGATTCTCCTGGAAACCATGCTAAGGCACATGGAGAGCAAGGAGGTGGCTGGTGACAGCCAACATGGCTTCACCAAGGGCAGATTGTGCTTCACCAATTTGATGGCCTTCTATGATGGGGTGACAGCATCGGTGGACAAGGGACGAGCAACGGATGTCATCTACCTGGACTTGTGCAAAGCTTTCGACACTGTCCTGCACGACATCCTTCTCTCTAAACTAGAGAGGCATGGGTTTGATGGAGGGACCACTCGGTGGATAAGGAGTTGGCTGGATGGCCGCACTCAGAGAGTGGTGGTCAACGGCTCGATGTTCAAGTGGAGACCAGTCACGAGTGGCGTCCCTCAGGGGTCTGTGTTTGGCCCGGCCCTGTTCAATATCTTTGTCGGTGACATGGACAGTGGGATAGAGTGCACCCTCAGCAAATTCGCCGATGACACCAAGCTGTGTGGTGCCGTTGACACGCTGGAAGGGAAGGATGCCATCCAGAGGGACCTGGACAGGCTCGAGAGGTGGGCCCATGCCAACCTCATGCAGTTCAACCAGGCCAAGTGCAAGGTCCTGCACCTGGGTTGGGGCAATCCCAGGCACAAATACAGGCTGGGTGGAAAATGGATCGAGACCAGCCCTGAGGAGAAGGACTTGGGAGTGCTGGTCAATGAGAAGCTCAACATGAGCAGGCAATGCGCCCTTGCGGCCCAGAAGGCCAACTGCATCCTGGGCTGCATTCAAGAGGAGCGTGGCCAGCAGGTCGAGGGAGGTGATTCTCCTCCTCTACTCTGCCCTGGTCAGACCCCACCTGCAGTACTGTGTCCAGTTCTGGAGCCCCCAACATAAGAAGGACATGGACCAGCTGGAGAGGGTCCAGAGGAGGGC
>JAAGAY010139527.1:0-18765 GCA_011801015.1 Ardeotis arabs
ACTGAATTCAGCTGGAACAAGGGCTTCCAGAGCTCTCTTCTATTGTAAAAAGCTTTGCCTTTCAGGACCTGACATTTCCCAGCTGGAACTATATCTTTTCTATGAAAATCAAAAAGCAGGTGTAGCTCAGGGATATTAAATCTTAAAATTTTTTATGTGCATCCATCATTCATGCCTATGACCTAATCCCTGTGAAGTCAATGTAAGAGAAGAAAAGAAGACAATTCACAGACCCACACACCCATTCAGAAGTCTTCCACTGTGCTTCTTGCAGATGAATTAAAATGTTAATCATTTGACAAATAATTTAAAGTAGGAAACAGTTGAGAAAATTTTGACCTCTCCCACAGACAATTCATGAAGAAATTAACAGAAAAAGGAACATTCACGGTTCACATTATTCATGAATAATTACCCTTTCAGTTCTCTATTCTGCTCATCCACTGTCAGTGAGGGACATGCTATAATCACAACCACATGTTTTTTCTCGTTTAATATTTTTATGTCCTATGTTCTTCAGAAATGTTGTCAGATTTACAACTGGTGCAAGTAGGTATCTCTCACTGACTTCAACTGAGCTACGTGATATACACCAGCAAGGATTTATCTATCTCCAGCTCTACTTCTCTCCCTTTTAAGTTCTTCTACTTGCATGAAGAATTTGTTAGCTCACATACGCAATCTCACTGAATTATTCATCAGGGTAAGTGAAAGTTACATGATTAGGCTCTCTGAATCAGACTTCTAATATGACTTTAGTTACAGACTTCCTTTTTTCTTTCAAAAAAAGTGTATGGAGATGGAGATACATACTGCACAAGCGTATTCTAAATAGCCATAACCAGCTGTTTGTCCTTCCTCTTTCTCCTTTTGCTCTATATCCAGCTCTCCTCACTGATGGCAGCTGTGCTTGTAGAAACATTTAGATTCACCTGGGAGAAAAGAGATCCTTTGAGTCTTACGTATTTAGTTCGAGGCCTTGAGCTCTGTGGATATTTCGGTATACCCAAACTGCAGTATGCTCCGGAAACCAGGAGTCTCCTCACTATCTCTTGCAACAGTTACTGAAACTCACTTCTCAAAGATGTGCCTTGTGGGTTTTTTTCTCCTCCAGCATGACTTTTGGTGAAGAGGAAGAGGATCACTGGATTAATAGGTTACACAACAGGAGCTGCTTGGAGAAACCAAAATACAAAGCTGAGCTCTAGACCCTGAGTTGCGGGTGAAGACTTCTCATTGAGCTAGGGCAGTTTAAAGATCTCTTGAAGCTATGCTGAGTTTTTTTCATGTTAGTGTGTCTTAGAGCTATTTCAAATTGGAATCTGCCAAAACCTCCAAGGGGCCATTGTGACAGTCACAGATTAACAATGAATACACATTTCTGCTATGTCTCCTTTGTAATACTTGCTGCAGGGTTGAAGGATGAAAATTAAGGACACTGTCTCCTTAAAGCTCTCCCACATTTTCTGACTTTTCAGATAATCTTTCTCTTCTCCAAATCCCTTTATCATTTTATCTCATTTCCTCTGGCTCCTTCCATTGGCCTCACCCCTGTTTTTTTCTATAATCTGCATCCTTCTCTTCTCATCCTGCCCTCAGCAGCTCCATTTCTCACTGAAAGCCCTCTCCAGCACTAGCTTTCAGCATTGCCAGGTGTGCTTTAGGCCACTGTCAGCTTTCCTCACACTCAAGGCTCATCTTTCTCCCTGCTCCTCATGTCTTCCCCCCTCCCCCATCAAGTATCATCAGCTGCTATAAGCTTTTACATGTATTTTCTTCCTTCATGAGCTTCTTCAACATACAAGCTGCAGTTTCTTTCACTTTATCCCTAAGTATTTTCAATAACCTGTATTTCCTCTTTCCAGACTCTTTGCATGAGCAGATGTTTTCTTCACTCATCTAGAACTATTTCTCCTCCGAATTATTCTTTGTCTCTCTTCTTCTGTAGTCACCTTTGAAATTTCCTGTTCTCTTGAAACGCTCCCTGCTGTTTTCTGCAATTCCAGTTTTCTTTAATGAATGGGTTGGTGCTGGTATAGTCTATATAAACCTTTAATTTACTGGTACCATTCACGTTTCAGTGGCCTCAGTTCTATTCAACAGCACCGTTTCCAATGAAAAGTAATATTCTGAATCATGCACTGTATTTACATTTTTCTTCAAATGTAATATCTCAGTTGTATTGCCAAGCATGATTTCAGATTCCTTTTGACAGAGAAGCTTTCACTCTCATTCCCCATCCTATGATCTAAAAATACTCTCTTTCTTCTGACTTTTTTTTCCACTTTTTGTTTGGACATAGCTGTCCTAGTAGAAAGTTCTCCCAACAAACACCAAATTAAACAAACATCACACCAGCAAAAATAAGAGAATAAAACAGACGAATCCCTGCTTTAGTTAGATACATGAAAAAAGAGGAAAACATTAAATGACAAAAATAGCCGAGGAATTCTGTGTGCCCCATGTATCTTAGCCCCTCCTGAATCCCTCTTTCATTTGCAGTAGCAAAATACCTTTCAGTAGTTTCCCAAAGGTTAACATAATGCTGCAGTAATATTTTATTTCCTTCCTTCAGTGGATTTATTTTGTCCATGATTGTTCTCTGCCTCAGCAAAACAGCTTCACCTCTTCTCTATTTAGCTTATGTGGGGCTGAATCTTGCAGTACTAGTCCCAGTGAAGTTGGTGGGAGTGCTGACTCTGTAAGAACCAGATGTATCCCATTGAATAATTATCCAGGGCTGAATGAAATCCCAGAAGTTGTGTGTTCAGACAAGCATTTGCATCTAAAGGTTGTTAACCAAAGCCGGAGCCCCACTAAAACACCTTTGCCACTGCCTTCCAGTGATGCCCTCACTGACCTCTTCAAATAAATATATCCACTAAAAAACAAAACAAAAAAAACCCAAAAAACCCCAATGAGATAAAAATAAAATTTCAACAAAGGTAAATGATCCAGTATTATTCAACAAAAGATTGCAGCACTAAACCTTTCCCAACTGTAAGTCTATTTGATTTTTAAACAGAGATCAGCTGTTCTTTACTGCTGTAAAAACTTTTTTCCATACAAAAATTCCTAGTAGAAACTCACTTTCTGAAGTTGTAATAAACCAAAGCATGTCAGAGGCATAGGAAGGACGAGCTCTTATTAGTGCTGAGGATCATATAGTAACCACAGCATTTAGAAATTTAGCTGTTAAGTAGGATTTTATTGTTGCCTAGTTGCTGCCTTATTTTGAATATTTGTTCTTCTGGTGAAATCACTGAAGACTTAGTGTCTCATTTTAGTTAGAATTTAAAATTCACAATCAAATTGGATTTTCAAGTCAAAAGCAGTCTTCAAATCTTAAAATGTTCTTTCTGGTAAAAAAAATAGCATGAACTATGCAAAACCTGAAACCGTCAGAAAATGTTTTAAAGATACTTGGACTAACATCCTAGTGATGATGCAACTCATTGGTAGATTAGGGTGCTGTTCGTATTTTTTTTCCAATATCCTCACAGATATTGGAACAACAACCTAGCAGAAGAACCCTGTGCCACTGGTGGGATAGGGAGGAGTATGGAGAGAGAAAGTCTAAAATTCCGGAGATGCATCCAAGGAACAAACTCCTGGTTTTAGCCTTTTGGGACAGAACCCACAGTGTCCCAAAGCATGAGGCAGAGGGCTAGTCATTTGAGGTTGAATATTGCTGCACTGATACACTTGTACTCAGAGCAGAGGAACTTGGCACTTGAGAATGACTTTTTCCAAGTCTGAAAGAGAAACAGGGCAAACATATAGTGTTCATTAAAAGACTCCCTCTGGGGCTGTTTCCTAAAGAAATCTGCTTGAAAATTAATGTCTTTTGGCTCTGGCTTGCCACCCTGAGCTCAGCTGGATGTTGTGCTGCAAACCAGAGATTCCTCCAACTGCAACAGCTCTAGTTAAACTGGTGCCTGAGTAACAGTATCAAAGAAAGATGACACAGGACAACAAATTCATGTTATCAGAAGCTCCACATGGCAAGGGAATAAAGATTTTTTTTTCTTTGCACTCAATGTTTTCTTCATTACTGTCTTTCCTGCTAAGCTCATAAGGCATATGAGTCTGCACTGGCCACAAGTTCTGACTCAGCTTTAGCCAGCTGCACTGGATTTATTAAAGCCAAATATTAAAGCCAGTAAAACACCTAGGAAAGCCCAAACTATGAAGGTGTTCATAATTTGGGAGCTGTCTTGTTGTGTGTGTCGGGGTCTTGAGGGTGTCACCCTGCCCCTCAACAGGGCTCGGGGCCAGCTCGGAGCTGGGGCAGCCTTGTCCCACCTGGGCTGTGGGACACAGACAGGGCCCCTCCTGGGAGCCAGGGCAGCTTGGGAGTCTTGTGGCATCCCCCGTGGCATGCAGGTATGGAGGGGGCAGGTCTTGCACAGCCCAGGGGCCAGGTCTCAGGGTGCAGTGCATCCAAGGGTGGCCTGGGATGGCAGCGCTGTCAGGGCAGTGCAGTGCCCTCCCTCTGAGGCCAGCCAGCCCCATCTTGCAGCTCTGTGAGGCTAGCCAGGGTGGGCATGAGACAATAACCAGGACTAGCCACAGCCTGGCCTCCCCCAGGCACCACCTCAGGCCCCAGACTCAGATGAGAAGGCAGCCCCTGGGACTGCACAGGGCTGGGGCACAGCTGTGTTGCAGTCGGAGCTCAAGCTCAGGCCTGGCCCAGGCTCAGCTGAAAGCCCTCCCAAAGCTGAGGTCACATCCCGCCAGCAGCACAGGGAGCTGCCAAAGCAGGTTGCTATTTTTTTCTGTCTCTCATCCTGACTTTTAAAGTATTGGTGACGCAAGGACCAGGGGCAGCACTTACCTTGGTGCCAGTAGTGTCCATCCCCACCAGGACTTTATAACCCTTAGTAAAACCTTCCTGAGTCCCATGTTCCTCTTGCACCAAGCATGGTGGCACACACGGCCACACCACAGCACAGGGCTCTTGTTCAGAGGCCCATGGTGGGGACACCCATCGACTAAAAGTCATTAGAACGGCCACCAACCAAGACAACTTCAGAAAGACAACTGGACATTTTGCACCATTTTGACCCTGCCAAAGCCTGCTTCTGACCAGTCATTTGACTGTCAGTCTGTATTTGCACTTGGATTAAAACTTACAGGAGCTCTTTGGTTTTATTTTTTTTCTGAAAATCTCCACGAGGAAGCTAAAAAGGTAAAAAGCAAAACAGAATAAAATCTGCAGGAAAACTCAAATCAGTTCTGCTGACAAAAGAGCTTATTGCTCCCAACATTGTCAGATATTGCACTGGGAGGGAGCGGGAGGTGGTCCTCTCATGTCATTAACAACATGCCCTAATGCAATTCGTATTGGGACAGGTGAGTTATATTTAGAGCTTGGGTTTCAGATGAGGCATTATCGATCCTTCTCTGGCTTGCCTGGAAAGTAGGGGCTAAGAGCCACACTGCCACAGAGAGATAGCTCAGCATGGAAGAATCAGGCTTTGCTGTTATCCTGATCAAAATGTCATCCCAGCCATGGTGAGCAGGGGACGGGAAAGGCTACGTGGCCAGAGAAAGTGGTTGTGACTCAGGTTTGTTCTCCAATCTCTTTCTAGGGCAGGGCTGGTATAATATAGCCTTTAATATGCAAGTTACTGGTGGAGAGTACTATAAATATGGAACATCAAAATGTCATTTGCACAGTCACTTTAAACAGATATGTCCTAGCACTCTCTTCCTTCTGTGCAGGAAAGATAATAATCTGTTAAACTTTCTCCTGGAACCATATTTTAGCATTTTAATTAGAGACCCAACACATGCACTAAACACACTCTCAATAAAGGGCACACCTTAATAAAGTCAGTACAGCATGCTTCTGTAACCCAGCAAGGTCACTACCTGAGAGGAATCACCAACAAGGTGTCTGGCTTACTGCCAGGACAACCGGCAAAGTTACCGGGGCCATTTCAGGAGGCCACTGCTGCTGTTGGCCAACAGAGAAGTGCAGGGAGGCAACGCGCTGCCACTTATCCACATCAGCGTTCATTCACAGGAGAGCAAATTAATTTAAATGTAATTATTATTTCTTTCTAATGGAGGGCTACCACTGGTCTGAACATTATTCACCGGGTTATTACTGGTGATGGGTGCGGTGGAGTAAGCCTATGCCTTTCTTCCTCATTTGAGCACTATCTCCCTCTGCTGTCCTGCTGCAGCTCTGTGCTTTGACTCCCAAAGGTGACCTCTAAAGCATAACCAAAATAAGTAAGTAGAAAACTTGGACAAATACCTTGTAAAATTTTTGCTTAACACTATTTAGTTTTAACAGAAACACTTTAATGTCAGGAAGGGTCAGTCACAAATATTGGAGGCTTTCCAGTGGAAAATACATAAATAAAGAACAGCTGGGAAATACATTTTCTCCTTATGGAGCTTCCCAATCAGGTTTCCATTACTAGTACGAAGTAATAAGCAGTAATGGCTTCTTCTCTGGGAGGGAAGTAATATGAATTTCTAAGCAGCAGAGATTCTCTGAAGAGAAGTGAATATGAAAAGTATTCTCAGCTTTTGCTTTTTGATGGAAAGAAAACATGGGGCGGATGTCTGACCAGAGCAGGGGTAGTTCTTGCATGTCCCTGTATCCATATGAGAGATACCAGGACTCAGAAGGCCAGTTCTGAGGAGAGCCTGTAAGGTGTATGGGGCTGGATAGCACCTCCTACAAACCTAAAATAAAGGTTGAGTAAAGGCATTACTCTGTCAGTTTTCATTGGCATGGATGATTAAGTACTTGTGAGTATGGTGATCTTCATCACTGCTTCAAACAGCATGCTATCAGCCTCTCCAAGAGGCTCTGGCCACTTCTTTGTTTGCAGATGGGCAGAACTCCTAAGTCAGTCTCAGTCCTGAAAGGTAAAGTGCTAATGCACTTAGGATTTTGCATTAATTGATATTTTTCCAGCATTTTCATGATAAAATCAAAAACTTAATTTGCTTCTATAAGCCCACAATGAATATATATTCTTGAAGCAGTAAGGTGAGCTCACACTAGGTTTGAAGTGTCAATAACTATTTTTATGTTCTCCATGGATGAAGCATGACAATATTGTCCTGAGTGATAAAATGCTTATTAAATCATGGATTGCAAGCATGAGGCTACAGTTTGCTTTTCCAAACCCAAGTGAGATAGCAATTTGCTGATGGCACTGCTTTGAATTCTTGCAGGTGGTGTCTTAATTTCTACTATGATTTAACAGGAGCCAAAATTTATTCTTATTTGGTTGTGAGTGTTTCAGCACAGTCAGTGTATGCATGTGAAGGCACATTTTGAACCTTGCTATTTAATGTACATATCTTCTCTTAAATGTATTTAGTGTGAGACACAGTTTTACACTAGCGGTGGATGAAGTGTTGAAACATTCATTATTGCAATTTTCAGTAGTGTTGAAAAAGGAGTGTTGTGTTTCTCAGTCAGTGCTATACTTTTCTTCTACAATCTCTAAGTAGAAACACTTGGAGAACCTTGCTCCATGCAAATCAGGACAGAGGCTGGAGCAGAGATTCAGCATCATCCTGTAGCTCTATGAGGTACTCGTGCATCCAATTAACTAATGAAATTTGAATAATGGTAAAAAATAATCTAATCTTTTTCTCCATAACATTCCCAGTTTGCAACAAACAAGAGCATTCAGTCAGCAATGGCACTGCCTTGTGCAGACTAGAGAGAAACCTGACCCACACACTGTAATCTGTGGATATGGATCCAGGAGAACAAAGAGTTTTCAAAATCCTCTACCTTGTTATGGATCCCAATGGCTCATTGGCAGAAGTCTGAACCCATATGTTACCCATCTCAGAATAGCTTCCTCAGGTTTCTAGTGCCCAAATAACCTGATAAGATTGTACTCTTTCTGACACCATAAAAAGTCTTCTCTAAAAATTATATGGCTTTTAATTCAGGTATTGGTTGACTGGTTTACCATTCCTTTTTCCCCAGCTCATACATAATTCCAGAAAAATATAAACCAAGAAACAGAAGTGCAACAATTGCAATGAGTCTCTGATGTACATGGACCAAACATCCACACACTAATGAATTAGTACACTAGTGATCTTACTGCTTTAATTAGCTGTGCTACTGTGCCTGTACTGGACTCTTTCCCAAGAACTGTTCGGGTTACTGCATAAGGCAAGGACACTAATTTTCTTTTCATTTTCTTTTTTTTTTTTTTCTTTATTGACAGGGCTGCCAAGCTCACAGAAGAATCAATAGCCAGGGATATTCACATAGGATAAGATTTACAATGCATGTTTCACAGACAGTAAAAACGGGGACCTCGGAGCGCTTACTGAAACCAACAAAATGACAACTGATATGTCCTCCAGTGAATCTATGTTAAGATGTTCTGTCTGCAGTAATTAAAAACTAGGTAATTTCACCTGTGTGAAAAGCCCACCGTAAAACCAGCTCCACTTAGTAGTGCAACTTGACATGTTGACTTTTTACATCAGCAGGTCTGTCCTCTAAGCCAGCCTCTGGCCTCACTATGCTAAGTAGCACCTCCCTTAACTCAAATCGAGTAAAGGAGAGTAATACACTATCCAGGGAGCATATTCTTCTCAAGTGATCCCTCTTGCTTTTCCTGCTGTCTCTGTCCTTCAGTATTATGTATATGATGGACTGGTAACCCATTAATTACACCTAGAGTAAATTACACCCAGGTGAACGCATAAAATATTTTTTCACACAATTCTTTTTGTCATACCTAAATTTTGTGGTAATCATACCTCTCTTTCAATTCTTTGAGCTTATTTAAGCCAATGTGCCTGCTGTCAGTAAAATGCCCAAGTTTTCTGTTGTGTACTAATAGCTGTGCAATACCTAGATATCACTGAGCACAGTATTCACACTATACAGTATAAATTGAATTTATATTTCTTCCTATACTCCAGAAACACCCTTAAACTTCTACCAAAATCAGAAAATGCACACTGAAACAAGGATTCTTTTCCATACTTCTTTTGTACACATATTTGTACTGACTTCATGCAGCAACTTTTGTGCAGAGAAAAAAAAAGGAACTAACCTTATCATAGGTTATAGCATGTAGGAAGTATTATAAATATTATTAATTGCTTGGCTCTCTTCCTTCTCTGTCATATTTCCCTCAGGTCTCTGTTCCATGCTCAAGGCCATTATTTGATGGGGGAGGTATAAAGTCATAACAGGCTGATGTAAATTTCCTTTGAGATGTCTTATATATCACAGATACCACGAGGGAGATGAAACAGCGATTTTGTTCCCGTTCATAAGTAGAGATGGAAGAAATCCTTCATCTGAAGAGAAATAAACTGATGCACATTCTCTAATTGAGGCCAGTATAGTATATTAGTCTTCAGGTAGATCTTTGATAGCATTTATTGCCTTTTTCAGGGAGATTCTTGATAACACTTATAGCCTTTTTCAAGAACCCTTCTGGAAGGAGGGCTTGTAATTCTGAGGAGGAAATGAACAGTTCCAAAACTGAGGGAGATAAAGAACATGTCTGTGTCAAGAGTCTTAGACATGCTCCATCAGTGTACTGAATTTTATGCTTCTGCTAAATTAAAATGAGAAACTCATTACAGAAATGGCAACAAGAAGGTAGCTCAAGCAGTCACCATTTAAGATCGCCTCTGAACAGTTCAGAAATCTTTTGTCAGTCTTGTGTAGATACCTGGGTTGCTGGTTGGAAAAGGTGCAGATCTGCAACTCTGGCAGGGATACTTTTGGTGTCTTGGCTTTCCTCAGCATGCCAAGAAAATCACTTAATTGACCTTAAAAAGCTTGATTGGGAATTCACATGGGCAATTTTACGTAAGATGATAAAAACCTGGGGAGAATATTCGTTTCACAAATAGCATAATGGGTCAGTCAAGGAAAATAAAATAACTCTTTAGGTGAGCATGTTCCATACCGTGAACAAGTCTATGTCCAGTATCCCTTTCATCTCCACATACTGCTTTAGAAACCACTCATTATTTAACATGCCAGATGACCTTTTAATAAAACAATGACAAAGTGACATTTTAAAATATTTCTAACTTAACCACAGTCTCTAGCTTTTGACTAGCAGCACATTTGTGCTGTTCAACTGGTAACCTGGGGTTTTTTCCCCCAAAGAATTTCACCATCCACATCAGCAATGAAGCAGATCCTGTGCAGATGAAAATATGTGCAAGCTGACTGCAGACAAGGGAGATACTGTGCCTCTTTACAGCATTCAATGTTCTATTCCAGAAAAAAATTTAGACTTTGATTCACTTGTAGCTGTCACAGTTATGTTTTTAGATGAGCCAGTTTATTTGAATAAACTGGAAGGGGGAAATGACACTGTTTGTCCTACAGTTATCTTCAAAACTGAGTGATAAATACCAACTTTGCTACATCAATAAAACCTCAAGAGGACAAGAATTCGCTGAAATCCAGATCTTGTTCAGATGTTAACAAGAAGTTGCTTTTACACACAGGTTGTGCCAACAGCAGTTTAATTGGTGAGGCAGCAATATATTTGCTCAACTAATTAGTAACTTACTCCTGATGGGAAGGATTGTTACCTATTCAACATACAAAGAGATAATCACGGTATTTGGCTGTCAAAATCAATGCCAGCACTTTATAAGCAGAGTAAAACTAAGGATGATAAGATGTGTCAAAATCTAAGTGGGTAATACTGGCTGAAAAGCAGGAGGGAGGGGAACTGCACAGTCATTTAAAATAGAGCATCAGGAATCAATGAGGAATGAGTTGGGGAGCCAGGAAAGTGTCTCAATAGCAGAAGCTTGCATAGCTGATAATAGAGCTACATAGTCAAGAAGATAAAATATATGTGCATGTTTCCTGGAGAATGGGTTTCCCAGAATTTTGTGTGCTATTGATTTTTTTTTTCAATTAACTGACATATTTGGTTTTCTAAACTGCTTTCACTGAGACTGTAGTGGTAAAACCAGAACTGGCTGAAAAAGAAATAAGGCGGTGGTGCACTCAGATATGACAGAGAAATGGACCATATAAGGAATTGCACAGGCAGAAACTGGCAATGTTGTAGATATTCTTAAAATGTCAAGGGTCAGGCTCCACCAACACATTTAAACCTACTAATTTCAGTGGAAGTCTTCACTGATAAAGATACTAATCAATAAAACTACGGAGAACAGCAACCAACCTTTAAAGATAATAGTGTCACTGTAAGACTTCTGTTCTTCTCGGTCTATTGCAGGGCCCTTATAACAGTTCTAACACACTTATCTTTCTCAGTATATAACATTTTAAACATTACTTTGCCTTCTATTATCCAGGTCTTAACCCTATATATTTGGAATCTCCAAATTTATCTTTTGTGCTAAACATTTTTTGCTGTCTGATGCTGAACTGTAGAGGACTATTGTATCTCCATCTTTAAGACATACTTTCAAAACGCTGATAATGCTGTATGATAAGACTGTCATATATAATTATCAGGCTAGCAGTTATGAGGACATTGGTATCTGATTCCCTTAGGTCTACAAATATATGACCACAATATTGCAAACAGCTGTCCATCAACCGCTCCGCTTGTCAACCTCTATGTGGAAGGGTTTAACTATCTTCTCGCAGTGCTTGTGAGCTAATATTCTCTGCTGCCCTTTCTGCAGCACACAAGGCCAGCCTAGCTGCCAATCCATGCCCTAATCTCAGTGAGGAGAGGGAAAAAAAAAAAAAAAAGCCCAACAAAACTTATTGCACTGTCTTTAGGAAGATAGTGAAGGTCAGACTAATCAATCTCAAATAAAAATGACACTACATGAAGATGCCCATTTTATCTGAATCCATATTAATTCTTTCCTAACAGAACAGCAATGTCCTGGTTCACAAAGCAAGTGTCATCGCTGTTTCTAGGAAAGTACTTGCAGCTCTTCTAAAATCAGCTGCTGAAATATCCTCCTAGTTTATTGAGTGCCTGCACTCATTCATCCTGTTCCATACAAAATGTTGCATTCCCTGCAGTATCACATAGCATCATCTATTTCAGTCACATTACTAACAACATTTTCTCCAGTTTTTGGAAGCCATATAAGTGTAAAGTCATGCAGGAATATGATCCTGTTGGTGTATAGCAGCTAGGCAGCCCTCAGTTTCTCACACTTCTAGTAAAATAGTTACTCACAACAGTAACAAGATCGATTGTTTTAGAAATACATTTTTAAATTATTACATTTTTACAGCTAACTCCTTAGCTGATGTGAATTAGCAAAGATTGATTGACTTTGTGTTAATTCAACCCTCACTGGCCTTAACAGAATAATGCTAACTGAGGATCTGACCCTGACCAGCTGATCTTCCAGAAGCCACAGAATCACATTTGAAAAAGGACAGCACTCTGAAGGACATCAATTTTTTTTTTTAAAAAAAAGGGCATGAAGGAAGGTAGTTGGGTGGAGAGAGGACTGCCACAGGGGGATGACTGTAACAGAATTTGCCAGTTAGGCTACAGCACAGAATTCGCATGGGAAGGACTACAAGGGTTTCAACCCAGAGCAAGGCTTTTGTTAAAGACCTTCTTAGATCCAAGTGAAACCAACCATTAGGCCCAAAGGCCTTGGAAACTAGGCTGCGTGAATTTTACGACCAGCAGATCTGCTTCTTACGTTACCTTTTCATTATTTGTTTTGATCAATAAAGTTTAGCTCATATTAGTTACTGTGAAAAACAGCCTTCCATTCTGGTTCTTCCTTACTGTTCTTTGACACATTGTCTCCTGTGAGTATTTAACACTTCTTCCATTCCTGTTATAGTTGCTTACAAAACTCTTTCCTGTTTTCAGCATTTTTTAACAGGTTTTGAAATCTATTTCTATAATAACACTGAAGTCCTGGCTTGGCAATTGATGAAGAGCTTCCTTAAAATTCAGATAAATTATGAACTGTCAATGTCAATCTTGAGTGTAATCTTACCAAAAAACTTGAGGTTAATTAGGAAGGATCTCATCCTTCTAAATCCATATAAGCTTAACATAATAATTGAGAGCTGAGATCAATTACTCATGGTATGTCAAGGGTATGAACTTATATGGTAATGATTGAGTGCTTGGCCTGAATGCTCAAAAGTCAAGGTCAGAAAGCATGCCAAATGAACATTTAAAATTTCTTGAAGTCACAAGTGGCTAGGTGGGGGAGGGAATGGGATGAAAGTCTTATGTGTAGGTCTAATAGCTAGGGAGCATACTGATCTGAAACTTTGAGTCCAAATTCAAAATACATATAGTAAATACAGAGAGAAGCTGGGAAATACTGAGTCTGAAAATGGGATTGGCAATAGTTTAGAAGGATTTTCATGAAGTAATTCAGAAGTTCCATTTCACAAACATGTGTCGAGTTTTCCTGGTGGGTTAATAACTTTAGCTGAAGTAAAAGTAAGGCACTCTGTCCCATGCAGTGCATGAGACATTCGTTGTGCCACCAACTCACCTTAACATGACACTGACCCTCCCTTCCAAGCACAATCTTCATAACACCCTCTGGTCCTCTGGAAACACTCTGCCACTCCTACTTTAATCATACCAAGACAAGGAGAAAAGGAGAGTCCTAAAGCAGTCCTTCTCACCCTGGGAGGCAACAATAAAAAAAAAAGCCTGGAAAAAAAGATTGATCTTGGTTTTCTTTTTTTTTTTTTTTTTTTTTATTTTTCACTTTCTTTTTGTCATTGCTTTTTAATTTTATTTTTTTTTTAGAAAAACTCACAGCCTATAAAATGTATTGTTACCAATACTCTTGAAGGAGCTGCCTCCCAAGTCAAGAACTGAAACAGAGAGTGGACTGGATGTGTACGAGTGTATCTTGCTCATTGCACCAGAAGTCAAGAATAAAATCTCCAAGAAGATCACGCAAAATTATAACAATTTACTTACAGCCCTGGATATGGTGCTAGATTGCAACTGGGATTTTTCCTGTCTAAAGTAGGCTCTGTAGGCTTACTGTGTAGGTCAGAGGAGGTAAGGACTTGCAGAGAGTTCATCCCAAACCTCCCAGACACTGTGGTGTTGATAGTTTGTGCATAACTTCCCCCATCCTAAAAATGGGATGATCTCACAATGAGATTGTGAGGCTGAGCACACTGAGAGGATCTCTCCACAGATACAAGGCAGTGTACTGTAACAGATCAAAATCTGACCTGAGCAAGCTAGCTCCGTTACCAGGAGCAATATAAATGTGTTAACGCAGCGTTCCACTGGGCTGGTTTGCAGAGTCGGCAAATTCCCATTCTGCAGAGCACTGCCCAGGCAGGGCTAAGCAGTCCTTGTACCAGGCTGGCCCAGTGAGGTGCGCTGTCCCTCCAAGGTAGCTCGAGGCTCTTTAATGGCAATGTAGTGCTGGCATAAGCTTTAAAGAATGTGGAGCTTCAGTTCTGCAGCTTATAGCTACCATATGGCAAGATGAGTATGTGCGAGATTCAAGGAATAATTAAAATCTTTTTGTCATATTCCAGCCTTTCTGCACAAGAAGACTCCTGGTGAGCATTCCCTGGAAGGGAGTGCTTCTCTCTCGGTATGCTCACAAAACCTGTGCCACCTGGGGCCACCACCTCAGAGAGTGTTACGGGTACAGGAAGTTCAGCAACTCTGTTATTACTTGTAGGCTACTATGGCTAGAGCTTTTAGTTAGCCAGCGTCCACATTGCATAGTATGAATACAGGCTGCCACATAGGAACCCAGCGCTCCAGACTTGTGACCAAGTTACAGCATGCCAGCTGTGCTGATGTGACTCCTGGTTGTGTCTTCCCAGCCACACAGTAGAGGTTTACCTTTGCATTTGCTATGAGCTAGGAACATACAATGGTGGCACAGCTGGTGCCACGTAATTTGTCAAGCGTTTGCGCTGCAGGGAGCACCAAGAATGAAGGAAATCTGCAGTGGAGAGAAAGTGGTACAAGTCTGAGAACAAGAATCAGGGATAAATGAGGAAAGGTAAGAAAAGATGACTACTGTGTAAGTAAAGTGAATGGGTAAAGTGATGAAAACTTCCTGGTAACTGCATATGGACCCACTCTGAAACAATATCTGAGGAGCTCTCCATCCTCAGAGGTATGCTTTCTGTTTTTCTTACAAATCTAGTCACAGCATTAAATTCATGTCTTCATTTCCAAATCCATTACTTCAAACCATATAAATGCTTAAATATTGACAACAATACAAACTCAGATAAGGCAAAGCTCTAAAAAGTCTTTTTGGATATTCAGACAATAAACTTATCAGGCTGCTGTGTGAAAGCCTTTTTGAGAGCATATATCCTGCTGGTATCATTACAAAACTAAGTCTATAGCTTGCCTCACTGAAGACCTCAAGCAGGTCTTCATTAATGTACTTCCCAGAGACACAGGTTGCTCTGTAGCGTAACTGTATTTTCTTAGCAGTCAGCTACTACTTATAACATTGTTATCCACATTCTTTGAAATTAGGCTGAATCTTTAGTGATCACTTGTGGCTTAGTGTCCTTTTTGTCAGTTTGTCGAAGTCAGAAGATGGATTTTTGTCATCTACTAGCTCTGTAATTGCCAGCCATAGCTCAATCGGTTATTTAATGCCTGCAAAACAGTTTCTGAATGCAGTCCCCATGCTAATGCTTGACAACTACAGTAGTCATGACTACTCATCAACTATGTGAGGGCTGTGTTGGACAGCTATTGCGATGATTCCTTGGCATTTTCCTTAAACATTAGTATCCCTGCCTCAAAGACTTCTCTTACACTCTCTGAACAACTAGACACAGAGGCAATCTTGCCATCCAACGGAGGAGGCATTGAGGTGTCAATTTGAAGCTGAACACTCTGTCTTCCCGTGAGGCTCCTGTGGGCATGGCACTGTACTAAATTATATTTTTCTGGTAGCAACAAAATGCAAAGTCCCTGTGCCTCCCTGAGAGCCAATGTGCCATCACCAGCTGGTCCGACCAGGCCTACTTGCCATGTTTAGCACGTGGACTGCTGGAACCAGAAGGATGTCACGACACTTCTCTGCAAACTTGCCATTCACACTACAGGTACATGCCAGTATGTGTAAGTGAGTGAAGTTAGGAGCCTGTGATGTGAGGCTTGCCCTGTAAAGATACTGCCCTTCTCCTTTAATAAAGTCAGTTGCAAGATGGTCACAACCTTTCCACATATTCTTTCCTCGGCATCTATTTCCAACATTTCAGAAACTAAGTCACATAAGTCACCCCACCAACTCTTTCTGTCTTCCAGAGATACACCACAGCAGAAATAACCTGGAGCCTTATGTTCAGGATGAATATTTTGATACTAGAAGTAACATCAGAACTGTCCTCCATTTTGTTGCTTCTAGAGTGGGTTTTGACACTAACTTAATAGTGGTGGACTCACAAATCAAAGACTGTCTTTTAGAAAACTTTTTGAAGGGTTGGTAGACAGTGAGTGTACTCTAAGGCATTTTCTTCTGCATTACTTGGCAGGAAGCCTGAGACGATTTGAACAACACTGTGCACAATGTGCCCAGCTCAGCCAAAACTCATTAAGGGTCTTGTCTTCTCTTGTGCACTTTGTGAAGCACATTGCTGCACCCCTGATGGGCAGCAGTTATGCTAAGATTAAAGATCACCAAATACCTTTAATGTACCAGTCAAATTGCATTTCTCAGCTGTGTATACATTGGTAAATGTTCTGCTGCTTTACCAGATGAAGGATGAAGATGTAATGGCTGTTCTCCAGCTACTGAGCTTGGTTAAGGAATTGCTCTGAAAGAGGTTTCCTGGGATTATAATTTCAGCAAAATGTGAGATAGTTGCTGAAAGATACTTAAGTTCCTGACTGCATTCACTCTGGTTGTTATTGAAAGACTCCTCCTTGGTGAACAATGTAAGACACATGCATCTTTGACCACTTTGAAATATATTTTAAAAGATTTGCTCTGGATTTTGCCCTGGGAGTCCCACTGATTTGTGAGGCAATCACTTTAGTTAAAACTCCATTCACAGTTAGCTTGAGAGCGCTGCTGACTCACAGCATTACAAATTGAAAGGAGACTGCACTGTTGTATTTCTGCTAAACTGAGCGTTACTTTCCTCCTTCATGTACTTTCCTTTCTCTCTTTGTCAGTTTGTGGGAGTGTTCAGCAACTGTGATACTTGCTAACTGGTTTCATTGTTTTAATATTGCCAAACAACCACCACCACCACCCTACTTTCAGATGTTTACAGGAATAGACTTCCCTATGTCAGCCAGTTCATGATAGAGGGGCCTTAAGCAAAAACAGCCTTCTTGATAAAGGGTAGTTGTCAGATCTTGGCATGATAATTTGATCTCTTTTTTCTAAATGCAAGAAATGAAGGAAAAACACTTCTAAAACTGGAAGTTTGTGATACCTTCCTACATTGGACTTACATGCTTCTGTGACTTACAGCATCTGAAACACAAGCATTTGTATCCAAGGATCAACTGAATAACCATAACAATGATAAGAAGAATATCAAACAGAGTAACAGGTCACAACACGGAGTTAAGAAGGAGATATTTCAGAAATAGAAGTGGATGGATTGGCCCTATGTAAACTCTATGCTTGCTAATACACAGGACAAAACAGCAGATGAACTGGGGGAGTGAAGAGGAGGGAGTACATTCTGCCAGAGGGATTTGCTTTAGCATTCTTAATTTTCCTGTTTTCACTACTGCAAATTCCCTCTCCCCCTGCCCTCCCATCTACAGCCTGGCTGGGGTGAGAAGCAACTAAAGGAACCATCATATTGATAGCTCCAAATTCACTTTTATTTGTTAGGAAAAAAAACGTGAGCCTGGTCCTTCACTCAATGGATCTACACTGATTAACATTGGTCAAGGCCATCCTTGAAGCATCATTCACACACGATGATGCTACTAGTGGTAAATAAGGAGAATAATTCAACGAGTGCTCAAATGCTATGAAAATGACAGATGAAAGCAGCCTCTGCTTGAAGTATCAGAGGAAATATTTTTGCCTTGACTGGCTAAATCATGGAACAGAGATATGAAAAATAGCTACAAGCCATTAAAAGCTAAACTTGCCAAGAAGTGGACAAGATTCAAAAACAAACAAGTCAAGGGGATGTACAATATGGAAAGGATTTCAGCCAAATATGGGTAGCTCAAGAAGAGCCAGAAAGTATGACAGAGATTTTTAAGAAGAGATTTGACAAGGATCTTCAATGCACACTGCCTTTGTCAGTAGCTGATAAGAGTCCCGTCAAAGCCAAGTAGTGACAGGCTTTCTTCACCAGGCAACCCAGAGGCACCTCACTCCCAGCACCAGTAGGCTGGCTGAGACAAAGTGCCCATAGAGATTATCAGGTTAATCAACCAGTTCCAAAATGAGTCTGGTTTGAAGGAAAATCTGCTGAGGAAGCTGGTGTTACTGAAATTGTTCTAAAGCAACCAGACTAGGAAAGGGAAACATAATTGTTTTAATGACACAAGCATTTTTGGGGGTTTTAGACTTAAGAGACTTTTCCTGCATTAGAGCAATCAATTAACAACAGAAGGTAAAAAGAATTAGTAGGGATTAGTAGCGGCACTCACCAGTCAATGTGGAGTTGTGCATGAAAACAACCAAGATGCAGTTTAAAAACTGTACACAAGATGGCATTAGGATGCTCCACCAGAATTAGCTTAGTATTTGGTGCACCAACCCCAATGCCCTTATATGACTCTTCTGTTGGAAACACATGAGGATAGGAGCTTAAAGGATAAGCTGTTTACTCAGAGCTGTACCACGGTTAACAAACAT
>JAAGAY010139528.1:0-15153 GCA_011801015.1 Ardeotis arabs
CCTCGAGGGTGGGGGCTGGCGGCGGTGTCCTGATGGGCAGGGTGGGCCGCGGAGGAGGGCGCAGAGGTGTCGGCCCGGCCGCGGCGTTCCGCGTCGCGGTTACGGGGAGTCGCCCTCCCGCCGAGCGGGGCTGTGCGGCCTTGGGGCCCGGCTGGTCACGGGTTAAACCGCTCGTTCCGAAAGAGGAGGGCAAAGGTGGCACAGGCGGCTGTCTGTGCGCTGTGGGGCGACCTAGAAGAGCCTGTTGCTGAAAAGGTACTGGTTTTTCCCTACCTTAACTTGACCAGGGAATATGGGGTTACTGCAGTTTTTTTCTCCCAAGTCACAGCTCCAGAGTGCGTGGCTCCTTTGTGCTAAACCCTAAATAGTATGTTGCTGTGTTGGAGGTAGGCCTTGTGCTCCAGTACCTGGTTAATGCACAAGGGACTTTAGCTATTCTTTCCCAGAATGGTAGAATCACTAAGACTTTTTCCCTTCTCAAAGAGACCAGGAAGGGTAGAATGATACATTTTAAGTAAGTTCTCTCCCCACAGGCAGCTTTTTGGGTCCTGTGTAGCTAAGCGTGTTCAGGATTATTTGGAAAATCCATACAGGTCTGACAGGATTTATAAGCAATATACGATGGTTCACCTGACGTTGCTTAGGGGTGGAGGCAAGTTATCTTGGAGAAAAGATGACTTACAGGGATTCTTCCTAATCTTTATTATTCCACATTTCAAATAAAAGTAACAGAATCATAAATGGTTGGAAGGGATCTTAAAGATCATCCAGTTCCAGCCCCAGTGCCATGGGCAGGGACACCATCCGCTAGACCAGGTCACTTGAAGCCCCATCCAGCCTGGCCTTGAACACCTCCAGGAATGGGGCATCCACAACTTCTCTGGGCAACCTGTTCCAGTGCCTCACCACTCCCATAGTGGAGAATGTTTTCCTTATGTCTAATCTAAACCTACCCTCTTTCAGTTTAAAGCCATTACCCCCTGTCCTATCACTACATGCCCCTGCCAAAAGTCCCTCTCCACCTTTTCTGTAGGCCCCCTTGAGGTACTGGAAGACTGCTATCAGGTCTCCTTGGAGCCTTCTCCTCTCCAGGCTGAACAACCCCAACTCTCTCAGCCTGTCCTCATAGGAGAGGTGCTCCAGCCCTCTCATCATCTTAGTGGCCCTCCTCTGGACTTTCTCCAACAGGTCCACACCTTCTTATGTTGGGGGCTCCAGAGCTGGACGCAGTACTCCAGGTGGGGTCTCATGAGAGCAGAGTAGAGGGGGAGAATCACCTCCCTCGACCTGCTGGCCACGCTTCTTTTGATGCAGCCCAGGATGTGGTTGGTTTTCTGGACTGCAAGCGCCCATTGCCAGGTCATGTCCAGCTTCTCATGAACCAACATTCCAACCATAGTATTATCTAATCAGAAAGCAAATTAAGAACAAAAGGAAGTACTTTTCCACAAATAATGAAACTCTTTGCCTCAGGACGTTATGGAGACAAAGTATAATTGAGTTAACAAAGGATTTATTCAAACAGATGGAAAAGAGATTCATTACTATTGCTTAGATTCTGCCTCTGGCTCCTCAGGAAATCCCAAAACAACTGATTGGTTTCTAGAGGTTGCAGAATAAAATATAATTCTACACAGTACTTTCTTCTTACGCGCTTTCCTGAACATCTAAGATAGCTACTTCAGAATCATTTCACATTTCAAAAAGCTTTTTTTTTCCTTCAAAAGCAGAAACAAAAGAACCTAGGGCTAGTGTTAAAACATAGTATTACGTAGTGTAACTTAGTATTAAACTAGTGTAAATACAACACTATCAAATTCTTCTCAGTACAGTTTGCAATGTAGATGTCCAACACAGATGCTTAGGATGAAGTGAGACCTTGAGGCTAAGTGACTTTAGGAGGGGAGTAGTGCTTGCATGTTACAACTACTACGTTAGCTTTGAATAAACAGCTGAATGATCCATTGTGGCCTTTAGATATTTCATCACGTATTTCATCAATTGAATAGGAGTTATCATAATACTAGTGTTGAAATGCTTGATTACCTGCATCATTTTTTTATTAGTTCAGAAATCATTAAGAATTAACTTGGATTTGTAGAAGCAGTATCCAGTTTGGTTGAAATATTTCTTTTTTGGTGAACAAAAAATTAACACATCGCAAAATCTATAATTTGATATTACAGAGTGTTATAAACTAGTACGGGCTGTGATGTTGGTTATTCTCTTGCTATACTGGACCTGAAATTCATTATATATTTGCAATTTGTTAATTACTTTTGAAGATGGGCAAGGTTTGCGCCATTTTTGGAGGATCCCGAGGAATAGGAAAAGCTGTTGCAGAATTACTGGCACAGAAAGGCTGCCGCCTGGCAATTATTGCTAGAAATCTGGAAGTAGCCCAAACCACTGCACGTAGTCTTGGTGGTATGTATGCTGCTTTGCAATTATTTCTTCGCTGTCCAATGCTTAGGTAGCTTGTAAAAGTAGTAAGTCATTAAATAAAACTCTTTGTTTAACTAGATGAAAATGAAAATAAAGGCTGGGAAATTGGAAAGAAAAGCTGTATCAGTACAATTTTGTTTTCACAATATCCTTTGGGAAGGTTAAGTATGTTACCTGTTGTGTCCGCAAGATAGGAATTGTAAGATTAAAGGAATTATTCGAGGTCAGAACAGGGAGGTGGTATGAATTGAGTCATCCTTTGCTCCTGGCCAAGCCAGAATGGAGACCAGTCTGCTCACGCTGAACTTCTGATTTCAAAAGGCCAAAAATATAAAACATGAAATTGTCATATCAATATTTGAAAATTCTCCTTATTCAATTCTCTGGAGATTAAATGGGTTCCTCAAGTTATAGCTAGTTCAACATCTGTTTTTGCAGCTGAGTTGATAAATTCTGAAGAAGGTTTATGAATGGAATACCATATTTTACTATTATTATGATGTGCCTTTATTTCAATATAGCAGGACATCTGGCACTTAGCTGTGATGTATCCAGCGAACAAGAAGTCCAAAATACTTTTGAGGAGATGCAGAGGAATTTAGGTCCTATTAACTACTTGGTTAATGCAGCTGGGATCAACAGGTTAGTTATTCATTGTAAGATTATATGTAATCTTAGGTGACAGGATCTTATTGTATGGTGCTAAGGGCCTTTGCATTTAGCAAGAGTATTGTTAATGAGCACAAGTGAAACCAGTATATGCACTCACCAGTATTTTGTTCCTGATAACGGTAAAATTCCAACAGGTGATATAGCTTTCGCTATAGTTTCTGCGTTCCGAATTTGAATTCTCCCTCTACTCCTCTTTTTTCCCACTTCTTCCCTCTGAAATGGCCCAAAATAATGTTTGATAGCTCTCTGCAAAGGGGGCTTTGTTGCCAGAAGCATAGCTAACTTTTTTTCTTACACTGTGTCATCCTTGTAATGTCATCATTTTGAATGCTAGAATGTATAGAACCGTATAAATCCCCATTAATATTCCATTAATTAGTTATGTGTTATTTTGAGTACATATGATCATTGTGATTGTTCAGTCGGTTCATTTGGTTTTTTTGGTCTGTTTGTCAGGGATAGCTTGCTACTGAGAACCAAAACGGAAGATATGATAGCCCAGATTCACACCAACCTTTTGGGAACGATGTTGACATGCAAAGCTGCTGTAAAAAGCATGATTCAACAACAGGGAGGTGCTATTGTCAATATAGGTAAGTTGCTTGTCTAATCCAGTGGGATTCTAGCAGATGTAATATGTTGAAATGTTAACTTGTTACAATTGGCAATTTTCTTTGTATTGTGTATTTTTTTTAATGAATGCTTATTCTTCTGTGTAATTTCAGCAACTTCTGAATGTAAAACCATATTGTTTCATTAATAAACACATCAGAATTTATGTTTCATTGAAAAAAAGAATTTCTTCATCAGCTGTTTCAGTAGCTAAATCTACCAGCTGCTAGTTATTGACTAAGAATCAACTAGGTACAGTTGTGGTTTCTTTTCTGAGCAAGAATTTTTTTTTTTAGAAAGCTCTTCATTTTACTCTCCTGGTACCCGTTAGTCAACACAGACATATGGATTCCACAAAAATCACAGATAATTGGGGGATTTGCTTATCCCAGTGGTAGGCTATAAAGTAATATTTAGTAATATACTTTTAATTCCTTTTCTTGTAATCTCATTTTCCAATCCAAATTTAAAACTAAAATGATAAATGGTAAAGGTTTCGAATTAGTCATTTAATCTTTTCTTCTCTTTGGTGTTTCTTTATTTTTAGGAAGTATTGTAGGTCTTAAAGGCAACTCCGGTCAAAGTGTATACAGTGCTACCAAAGCAGGATTAGTTGGATTTTCACGCTCTCTTGCTAAAGAAGTAGCAAAAAAGCAAATTCGGGTCAACGTGGTTGCTCCAGGTTAGTTTTTGGGAAGTTCCTACTGTTGCAATACTGATCATCAAGACTGCTGGATATTTGCTGTACTCTGAAAGTAACTTAAGACAAATTGCTATTATTTTCTTCAACTTTTGTAAGTACATGTTTTTAATCTCTTTTTTTCCAGTTTAAAGTATAGTGCATTCTTTTACAGAACCTTCAGTCTTTTTAAGGGAACACTGAGAAATTGAGAAGATCGTGTCCATCTGTTCCTCTGTCCATTATCACATAATAAATGTCTTTTTTGCTTTGTTCTTCCTTCAAAACCTGCTGTCCTTGCAGATGGAAGGATTAGAACTAATTATATACAGAGAGCTACCCTTGTCTGCTGCTAGAGAATGCTTATTTGTTATTAGAGAAACATGAAAGACCACGAGAAGCTGGCATGAAGGCATCCCTGTCTATCCCTGTAGTAGAAGGAGAGAGGTCTGGAAGCAAAGTTCTGTGAGGACAAGGCTGTGATTTCACAAGACAATCTAGTCCAAGCAAACAACAACCCTTAAGGAAAAATCCTTCTGTCTCTTCTGACTTTTTCCACTTATAGCTATATCCTCTGCTCACTTTGTGCTAGCTGTAATGCCTTTCAGACCTCTACGTGAACCAGTTCAGCTTGTGAACTAGGCAGGACTTCCCCTTCTTGGTGCCAGCTAGAAAGCAGATAATGTCAGCTCTTTATGAAGCTGCAGCTTATGCGAAGAGGTGCAGTAGTGGGAAAACTGAATCTCAGATAATTGAAAATTGTAAAGAAATGGCCTTCAAAAATGCCGAGAAATATTTGAAATATTATGCAAGTGCTGTCATAAGTTTTAAAATATAATGGAAACACTTGCAAGCTGTAGTGATTTCTTGCCAGAGATTTCATACTCATGTTTTTATTTAGAATGTTTTGGAAATTACTGTATTTTGTCTTTCAAAAAAGTTATACTAAATAGGGCTTTGGGACCCAAGTTTGTTTTTTTTTTTCTTTTATGGACTTGTATAGATCTCTGCATGTTGATTATTACATCAGTGCTTCCAAAATGGGAAGGCATTTTGTTGATTGAGTAAAAAATTGGCCTCAGCTATAAAATGATGTGGACTGACTTCTTAGACTTAGGTAGCTGGTGCTGAATCCTGGTGATAGATTTCACTTTGGAGGATTCCAGGAAAAATCTGCTAAAGAAATTTATTTGAAGGTTAGGTCACTCTTCGAGTTTCTCTCCTCTCTTAGGCTTTATTCACACAGAGATGACTGCTCATTTGGAAGAAGATCAGTTGAAGAAAGCGATTCTCCTTGGAAGATTTGGAGAGCCTCGTGAAGTTGCACAAGCTGTTGTCTTTCTTCTAGAGTCCCCTTATGTTACAGGGAGTACTCTAGTTGTAGATGGAGGCTTGCAGCTTATGACTTAAATACTACCTTGAATAAGTACCTACTTAAATGTCATGATAGTAATATATAAATATATATTAATTAAAGGGAGGAGTGGAAATCAGTTGAAGATTGATATATGTAATTGACTTGATATTATTTAGTCCGGAGAAATTCAGCAGTGGGAAAGTCCAGTGTGTATGTTTAGCTACCTGAAAGAGTCCATTTGGTATTATGAAGTCTGTGTATGTAACAATTTCAAAAAGATCTGGTTTTGATATGGTGATAGTTTTTAAATAACATGCTGATACATTTTTAAAGCACTATATTTTTATAAAGTCATGTTTTCCAGTTTGGGATAGAGTGGAGATTTTATTCGAATGATCGTGTTACACAAAGGTTAAGAAAGTGTGGAGGCATGTTTATCTGTTGGCAGACATGATTGCCTGAGGTTCTTCATGTAGGGCAAAGATTGCGAACTGCATAATTTTTTATTTTTATCAGTTAGTCTCTACAAAGTGGCAAGGAGTTTCCTTTGGTTTTTGTTTGTTTGTAGCTAAAACTACAAAGCTAGAAGCTTCTAGATCGTCAGCATATCATCATTGCCTTTAGGAGATTTAATTATATGCAATGTGTTTTTATAAAGACAAAACCTGCTCAGTTCGATTCTTGAATGTATGTACAGCGCTTATTTAATCCAGTAGCACTTGCCTGTGTACATTGAAGGACTCTTGGTTGGTCACTGGCGTTGCTAATTCTGTAATATTCTGAGTTTGAGCTGCACATGTGCTGGTCAACAGTACAGTTGCAGACCTTGCCACATAAAAGACTTTTCACTGACTCAGTAGATGTTTAGAAAACACGTATCACTTCCAGAGTGTGAAGTCAAGGTGTATTGCTCTATATCTTCTTCAACACTCAATTCAACTGTGTTATGTTGATGCTCTTTAATATGTATGTATAGTCAATAAAATAGCCATTTATTTTATTCAAAGCAGCTTTTGAAGCAGAGTAATTATTCAACTGTAAATGATCTTGAGTGTTCCTCTCTTGCTGAAAAATTGCCAAAAATTTGACCTCAGGCTTTTCTATTGAGATCAAGTAATTTTTGATAATTGATGTTGTTATCACCTCTGAAGAAAACTATCTATGAATGTGGTTTAAGACCTTCACTTCTTAGTTCCAGTGTTTATTGCATCATGATCCAGATGTTGATTCAGCTTTTGAAATTACTTCCCGTCTTGGCACAAACCGAAGTACAGAAAGAAGAGATCTCACTGATGATAACTGTGAGTCTTTAAAGTCTGAGATTTTCTTCATTTGTGCAGCTGAGAAATTTTGTCTTTGTGCCAGAAGACAGTGCATGTTCAAGTTTCTCACAGGTGTGTATTGAGAAATATTAGAAGGAATTATCATATATTCAGGGGATTTTACAGTTGGTTGTGTTGCTCACTTTGGAATATGAAATACCACTAAAGGTAGGCCTTTCAGGGGTCCTTATCTTACTATTATCTCTTTGTAGAGAGATGGTTGTATTTGCTGTGAAAAGTTATGTGTCTTTGCACCAAAAATATAATTGCTAATTCGGTTGCTCTTTGATAGGAGGAATTGGCCAGAGAATAGATGAATTTTTTCCGAGGGCATTGAAGGTGAGGAAGGACAGCTGGTACTCCCATTTTTACTAGTCAAGTAGTAATGTCAGTAACTTGACTGCTGCCCATACCTCTCCTTAGTATTTTACAGGCAAAGCCTGTGTGACATATCTTGACTGGAAGCCAAAATTAAGAGACTAAATATAATTTCCTCTTAGTGGAGGGAGGAAATAAATAGATAAATAAATGTTTTTTTAAAACCTTTGTCATAGTTTAGCCCCACTTGGGACTAAGCACTACACCCTCACTCACTCACCCTCCCCACCCTCTGAGGGAATAGGGGAGAGATAATATAACAAAAAGGCTCAAAGTTTGAGATAAGGACAGGGAGAGATCATTCAACAATTACCATTACAGGCAAAATAGACTTGATTTGGGGAAACGAATTCAATTTATTAACAATAAAATCGAAGTAGGATAATGAGAGACAAAAACAGAGCTTAAGAAACACCTTCCCCCCACCCCTCCCCTCTTCCAGGGCTTAACTTCACTCCTGGCTATCTCCACCTCCTTCCCCTGAGCAGCACAGAGAGATGGGGGTTGCGGTCTGTTCATCACACATTGTTTCTGCTGCTGCTTCCTCCTCGAGGAGAGGACTCCTCACACGCTTCCCCTACCCCGGTGTTGGGTCCTCCACGGGCTGCAGGTGGATCTCTGCTCCTCCGTGGGCCTCCATGGGCTGCAGGGGGACAGCCTGCCTCACCATGGGCTGCACCACGGGCTGCAGGGGAATCTTGGCCAGGAGCAACATTACTCCTCCCCCTCCTTCTTCACTGACCTTGGCATCTGCAGCCGTTCCTCTCACAAGAAATTCTTCACAATTGAACTCAGGCAGATGCCCCTCATGTTCTCTCCCATATCCTCTCTTCTCTCCTGTGGTCTCTTCTTTTGGCTGGGCCAGGCTGGGCCCAGAGAGCCACAAGGCCCACGTGGCCCACACCTCACCCTCTCTCCCCGCATTTCAGGTTTTTTTTCCCTGTTCTTAAACACATTATCACAGAGGTGTTATCACCATCAAAAATTGGCTCAGCCCTGACCAGCAGTGGCTCCACCCTGGAGCTGGCCAAGCCCACTGGACAAAGGAGAAACTTCTAGCAGTTTCTCGCAGAAACTTTTTTCCCCTTTTCTTCACACAGGTAAATTAGAAATGAAAACTATTTAGAAACAGCAATCCATTTTAGCGTTTACTGTGTACATCTATTCTAAGAAGTAGTATCTGTCAGACGAGAGTTCTGTCTGGCCTGGTGTGATGTCTCAGACAGTGGAAGTAGTGAATGTGTAGGGCAGGTAATGCATCAAGCGTGTGGTGACGTCTCCTTAGAAGACTCTTGCACCTCCAGCAATTTGTGATGGATATGTTTGAGTCTGCCATTTGATAGCTCTGGTTGAGGTCTTAATTTGATGAGACATTGTAACAACCCTTCGTGCTCTCTGTGTGTCACTCTTGAATTTGTAGACCTCTATCATATCCTGCCTGCCTCAGTTGTTGCTATTTAAAACTGAAGAGTCATGTTTCTTTTAGTTGCTTGTTGCTGGAAACCTCTTTTGTACCTTACGTCATCTTTGTTGTCCTTTACTTTCCCAGTTTCTCAAGGAGGGAGGAGTGGGTGGAACCACTCGCAGTATTCACTCGGAATTTCTCTAAAAAAAATAGGATGTTTTGTGTTTTGTTTTATATTACTTCCAAGAATAATGCCTTATTGTTTTGCCTTTTCATAACCTTTACATTCATGTTTTCATAAGCCATGTGAGAACAGTAACTCAGTCCTGAATAATTAATGGTCAACTTGGAGCCCATTTCCTTATATATGTATCTAGGACTGATTTTTTGTATTTTCCCCAGTGTCAATTGTTCTCATTTATCTACAGTGAATTTATTCTGCTGATTTTAACACCTGTTTGCTCAGTGAAATGGTTCTGCATTTTTTTTTGTTTAATTCCTTTATCCCTTCACTACTTTGAGTAACTTAGTGTTACTGGAATATACTGTGGGCTTCAGAAGTTGCTGTCTCAGAACCCTTACGAATAGGTTGTACTTCGCTACCCCCAGCACGGGTGCCTGTGGTGTTCTCTTGGCAGTCCATGTCCTTAGGAAAGAACAGCTGCTGATTCGTACCCTTTCTCTTCTGTCTTGAGACAATTTACTGACATGACAACTTCTCTTGGTAGCACAGCATCTTTAATGGTTTTTGGCAGGGGAATGTGTCAGATGCCTTTTAGAATTTCAAGCATGCTGTATTAGATCTCCTTACTGTCATCTCTTTTTAGAAGAACTCTAAAGTGTTTGTCAAACATGACTTTCCTTTGCAAAAGCAACACTGACTTCCCTCACTGTGTTTATCTGTTCTTTTCATGGCTTTAGAACAGTTTCTGGCAGTTTGCTCTGTAGTTCCCTGGATCCCTCTGGAATCTCTTCTTAAAAAACAAGTGATATTTCCACCCACAAAACTCCCAAAAGCTTGCTGTCACTTTTGCCAGATTCTAGTCATTTGATAAAGAGGTAGTTTTAACCCAAAAATTTCACACTGTAATCAAGTTACTTGATTTCATTTAGAATTAGGGAGTGCTAGCCCCCAGCCCTGGCTGTTTGTCACTCCTTCCTCTGTACCCTCTTCTGATGTTTTGCTCTGAGGGGTAAAACCTTCAATGAGTTGCCTGTAGGGGTTCTGCTCAAGTTCCTGCACGGTACTAAAAACTGATTTAGGGTTTTGTTCAGAGTTTATTTGCTTGTTTGTTTGTTTTTCTCTGTGGCCTTGCCTCCCCTGAGCACTTTGCTTTTTATTTTGATCATCTTGTCTTATTCAGGCACAGTACTTGTTCCTAAGGTGGTGTTCAGTTTCCATGCACTTCTGTAAATTGTTCCTCTGTCTGTAAATTTTACATTCAGTGACAGATTCCATTTGACTGCTAAAGCTAGACTGCTGGTTTTACAAAAGTTGACTTAAATTCTAGTAGCTTTTAGTCCGTGTCAACTTCTCCCTCCCCACAAAAAAAGTTTAATTTGGCATGTGGAATTAAAGTCATAGTACTGAAGTTCAGTGCCTGCAATCCTAGTGGTATTGTCAAGCATTGCATCTTAGTTTTTTTTACTTTTTTGGTTTCATTTTAGCATATTTCCTTATTTTATGTTGCTCTTTTTTATGGAAGTCTGCAGTCATGGACTGCTGTCTTTATTAATAAAATTGGTCAGTTCTTGCAGAAATAAAAGTTACCATCACAAAGCCGGTCTTTGAAAATAGCATTTTGACTGAAGTCTTGTACGCTCCCGGGAACCGCAGCCAGAGTTGGGTGGCCCTGATTGGCTGCATGAAAAAAAAAGATATCAAAAAAATGTGATCTTGACATCTTCAGTGTGACATTGATCCAGCTTGCTGATAATTGCCCTCTTTTCACTACAGTTACATTGCTGGCCTTATGGTCCTTGGATGTCATAGCTACTGCCGTCATCTTAATTGTGTTGGTAATGATGATGTCTAACAATGGAGTTTACACTATTAGGCCTGGAAACTCAATATTTTTTTGATTTCATGAGCTGATGTATTGATATCTAGTTTGATGACTTACTTTCTTATATATTTTGTATCAATATCTTGCTTATTTATCTTGTTTCCATCATATTTCTGGTACGCCTGTTGTGTCACTGTCCTTGATTAAAACCAGATTGTTTGGATTTTACATCTTGTGCTGCTAGCGTTTATGCCGAGCTATATATAAATATTTGGGGTTTTTTTTGCATGTGGGTGTTCTTGAGTAGGGCTGTGTGTTTGACTGACTTACCATGATTTCTCAACTTAATTTTGAAAACTTCATTTCACTCTTTTCCTAGACATACAAAGTTTCTGTGATTCCATTCCTAGTGGAAGTGAGAGCATGTGCTTTTTATTCATCTGATGTTTCTTCATTTGCTGGATTGCTTAAAACTCTTCTATAATCTTTTGGTAAGTAGCACTGGAGCCTTACTTCTTCTGCTAATCTCTTAAAGCATGTGTTTGTAACTTAGAATTTGTAGTGAACTCACTATGTCGGTCTACTTTTGAGGCACAGATTGCAATTATCATCAGTGGAAGTTTCTAGCAAGACACACAATATGCCAGTGAGGTTTTTTTTTTTTTTTAATATTGCAGCTGTAAGTAGGAGCTGTCACAAGGAACAGCTTTTGCAGGCTTTCTTTTATGGTAACAGATACCTATAGTGTGCTGAGTTAGTGTGTCCCCGATATCCCATGAAGATACTTCATTTTGGCCTCCTGAGGGCAGTCTATCCTAAGGCATTCTTATATTGATACTACTTGGTTAGTGTCTCTGTAGTTCCAGGGAAGTGGAGTTGCCGTCACCAGTTTTGTAAAATCCAAGTCCGCATATCCTGAGCTATTTGGGGACATAAGGCATGATTTTTAAAGATGCAAAGGATTTCAATAGTGAGTTCAGTGGAATTCAGATAGAAAGTGGATATCTGAATCCTAGCCTTCAAAATCTCTTTATTGCGTTATTATCTACTGTTAAAACATACATTGTAATGATTAATGCTGTTAGACAAATTTTCCTCCTTTGATGTGCTGCATAGTGTGAGAGGTTGTATTGCATGAAACTGAAATGTGTATCACCTGTCACAATTATGTGACTTTTTTTTTTTTAAGTGTAGTCTAGTTTGTTTAAGTAAAGCTAATGAAAATGGAACTTTCTAAGACCAGGTACACCCACTTATTTCAGGTAATCAATCAGTGTTTGAAAAGCGAGGGCAAATGTAGTGGTGGAGAGAAGACTTTAAAGAGCATTGGCTTTTTAAAAACTCTGCTGAAGCCCCAGATTACGTTTTGTTTTCACGCATCCATCACGTTCAGTTTCAGACCATGTGCTGAAGGCTCCTTTTTCCTGTAGATATGTCTACTGCATTAGTGACAAATGTTACCTGTACCTTGCCAGACATCAGTGTGACTGTGACCACAACTGTTCTAGTATATTATGCTTTTAACAGCTCATATCTGTTAAGACCTGGGATATTTTTTGTTAATTTCATAGAACAAAATACAACATTGAAACCTACAATCATGGGGTTTTTCACTCCTTTTTAAATACATCAGATCCAATTCTACTGTTTTTTCCTACTTTTTTTTTTTCCTTCATGTCCTTCACCATTGTAGTTTCATATTCTGAAATAAGAATGAATCTTCCTGTCATAGTTATTAAAACTAAAATTTCTCTGCTACTTGGAGATCTGGTAATAAATTTCCAGATTTGGTATGAAGATGTCAAACATGTTGAGACAACATAAAAGTAAAAGCCACCAAATCTTCCTTCATATAATTATACCCGCATCAGGATAACGTCAGTGGGAGTGCAGGGGATGAATGTCGCTGAGCTGACACCGTCGGTGCAAACGGAGCTGCGGGGATGTTACTCACTGGTTCCCAGACTGCTGGCTGACACTGTTGAGGTGGCCTTACATGCATAGCATGTTGGTGGGTTTGAAATCACTGCATTATTTTCAACTATTAGTTTAGGAATAACTGCAATCTGATTATATGGTGTTGCTGAAGCATATTAGCGAAGCAGTTTGATGTTTTGTGAATTCTAATTCGCAGATCTCCCCAGCTGTGTATTTCAAATGCTAGATGTACTTCCTGCTGCTGTCAGACTGACTTTTTATCCTATCTTTTTCAGCTAGTTGGTAGATTTCTACTGAAAACTTCTTGCAACCCTAGAGAAAAGAAACAATGTAGTCATTGTGTGTGTTTCGTATAGATGCTATGTAGTGTGCGTACATGATTTTTGATGGTGAGACCTGCTAGCAGTGGACTGGAACTGCATCCATTCTCTGCAGGTTCATGTAGCTCTTTTGTTGGGAGGCATATAGAACAGGGAGCACCTGTACTTTTATGGTTCACTGTAGTTTCCAGGGCGGAGTGGAGGTCGTGCTAAGCTTTCTGCTATGCAGTGAAGCTGTATTGAGCCAATCTGTAAATATTAGATTAGCGACGTTAATTTACTACATGGTTTTGCAAAGCGTTTTACTAAGTTTTCTGTAAAATCTTTGTTTCTATTAGCACCATGATGCCTTTCTTCCTAATGATCTATTATCTGGCTTCCAGTAATGCTTATCACGTGCCTGTATCTCTCACTTGATTAAAGTGGTGTCTTTCTATTTGGGGATTATTAATATGTGAGGTGAGTTTTGTTCATAAGAAATTATTTATTCAGACGTATTCAGCTGAAAGTGTCCATGAAGAAGTACTTTCATTGACAAAGTAATAAACTTAGTTTGGCCTCAAAAAAGGACAACTCATTTGAGCTCCCATTACTGTATTATCCTTTGTAAACAGGAACTGCATTTCTACTGTACTAACTGCTGATTAATGCTCCTATGTTGGCTTCCTCTGACTTCCACATTGAGCTCAACCACGCTTCCTGGGAGTTTAGTCTCAAGTTCTGACTTGACATCTGCCAAAAGCAGCCAGGAGCCAGGACAAATCTGAACTCTGAAGCATGGATAGTGGAGATGCACTGATCATCAACATTTTTTTTTTTTTCCCCCGCTTAAGGTGTTTTACCTTAGGCTTGGATGCCACTTGCCCTGGGCAAAGACAGATCACTGATGTCTTGTCCTTGGAATTAGTGACTGGAAAAACTGTGACACCTCTGCTTGTAGGATGTATAGGCAGACCTGAAATTAATTCTTTTAGAATGACAGTTACTAGCAGTATCTTTGCTTTATCTTATACCCATTTGTATGTGTTGCAAGAAACCACTAATAATCACAAATTAAAACTTTGTTCTGCTTTTATGAAGTTGGTCGTTTAATGGATTTGCTTCTCAGAAAAAGCTTAAAAATAGTAATTTTAAAATTACTTCATTCTTCTATTAAGTTTTTTAACTGTTATGCTTTTCGTCTACAAAACTTTGAGAGAGATGACTAACAAAGCCTGTTTTGTTAGATTAATGAAATCTACATTATGTAATTACACTTTTTTTTCCTAGTGGAAAGTGGATCTGGAAGCTGCTGCTGCTCCATACCTGCAATGATATCATTCACATACAGGTCAAGATCTCTGGAATTTACTAACAGTTGTGCTGATAGAGCTACATTTTGTTTTAATTTATTATACGTTATTAAACATTAATTAGTGAATGATCAGAGACTGTACAGCTGAAGTTAATACGGAATTTAAGAAAGGTAAAACTACTATTGTAGATAAACAGTGTATTAAAAAAATGTTCAGTGAATCACATTCTGAAGTATAGTAAGGAGGAAGTGAGTTAATAATAAAAAGAATTGTGCATTCTACTGTTGAATAGTCTGGTAAAACAGTTTGTCTTTTAGACAGGCCCTTTCCTGTAAATGACTCTAGTAGTTTCTCAAACACTGCAGATAAAAGCCATCTCCAAATCCACGAGTTCTTAATCTGCAATAGAACAGAGGTGTGTTGCTTGGTTTGTGTGAAGTCTTCTCATATGAGGTATTTTCAACACCTTTTGCAGTAGCTGGGAAAGGTCCTGTCCTTGGCAATATAGTTTTGTGCCCTCCTTTCTCCTTTCTAGAAATACTCTGTGATGTCTGGGTCAAGAGTCAGCCAAAAAAAAAAAAAAAAACTTGACAATATGTTTAGTTGTGACACAACAGAACAGTTTCAGGAAAAAAAAAAAAAATCCAACAAAAAACCCCACCCCAACATCCTAAACTGTTCAGTATGATGAGATTTGTAGGGCTCCTGCTGTAAATGATGTAAT
>JAAGAY010139529.1:0-16198 GCA_011801015.1 Ardeotis arabs
GTAATAGCTACCTGTATTTTCAGTAGACATCTCTTATTGGGAAATATAAACACTTTCAGATAAAAAAAAATGTAGTTGTCCAGAGTTAAAAATCATGTTACAGGCTTAAAAACAGGCTGAACTATTGAAGTTGAGACTTAGACACTCTGTAACACTGCACATTATCAAGTTGTATCAGGTAGCTACTTGGTTTGTTCTGCAGTTTTTCGAACAGCATGCTCTTGGTGAGATCTGAAAATTCAACTCCTCTGCTCTCTTCTAGTACCTGCCAAAAAGGGTTTTGGAGCTGCACTGAAGATATCTGCTTTGGGACTTGTATGATATATGGAAGTGGCCATTATATCACCTTTGATGGAAAATTCTATGACTTTGATGGGAATTGTGAATATGTGGCTACTCAGGTAATGCTTATCAGGAGGGCTGAAATGGCATCCAATTGCCTCAAAGATCTACTTTCCTCTTTGGTTTTGTCATTCCTTATTGCCTGCCATCACTGTTCCTGAGGTCTTTACACATTCTGACAAAATAAATTCTGTATTTGCAGTGCAGGCAAGCTGTATGAGTGAGTTTTTTTTCTGATACAGTGGTTATAAATTGCATGTAACAAGACTGGTTTATAGTTTTATAGCTAACAGCTCATTTTACATTGTGAAATAAAGCAAAATTCAAAGTTTACAAGACAAAGATATTTATATTTAAAGATACATTCCTCATTTTGTTTTATTGTCCCACTTGTTTCCCAGGTTTTGCCACACATGAGACTGCATTAAGTGTTTGTATGTACACAGAGATATATGTGTATATGTTTGTGCATCTTTAAAAATATATGTATGTAGGATTTCACATATGAAGCAGCAGTAACTTTATACATTGTGGAGCTTTAAATTATTGTTATTATTATGAGATTGAACTAAAAATAAGTATTCTACTTAATTTTCTTATGCTCATTTTTTCCTTTTTCAATAGGATTTTTGTGGTGACAAAAATTCCAGTGGTTCATTCAGTATCATCACAGAGAATGTCCCTTGTGGAACTACAGGAGTCACCTGCTCAAAGGCTATTAAAATGTTTCTAGGGGTGAGTAATGATACTCAGTGAGTACACATCAGTATTCACGTATTTCAAAAAAAGTAATGTGGCTCCAAAGCCACATCCCTAAAAGCAACTATAACAAATAAAGGTTAGAGGCCCTATCAAATTAATCTGTAAAGGTGTAGATTCTTAGGTACTGAAACCTCTCTCAAACAAAGGTGCTACACTACTTTCTGTCATCTTGGAAAGTCATCCTAGACTTTCAGCTATTGGTTTCAGAATGAGCTGTAATGTTAAGAGCATCTAATACATTATCTCGTCATAAAATTTCTCTCTTTATCTTTCAGAAAACTGAACTGAAATTGGAGAACAAAGATTATAAAGAAATTCAGCGAGATATTGGTGAAGATGTGCATTATTGGAATAGGACAGTAGGCCTCTACCTCGTTATCGAGGCTAGCAATGGTGTGATGCTTATCTGGGATAAGAAGACTACTGTTTTCATCAAGCTGACCCCTGGTTACAAAGTTAGGACCTGTCTGTTTTTTTTTCTGAAGAAGTAGTATGAATAGATACATGAGATAAGGAAACAGAAATGTTCTTTTACCTTGACTCCGTGTTTAATTCCTATATCCTCTGCACATTGATGATTGGCTTGCATTACTACTATCACAGCTTGCAGAGGTACTGCTGGATTTCCTTACAGTCCATCACAATGTGTTGCAGAGGATGCATAGCATATGATTGCAATAAAGCTAAATGTCTAAGGCATTCTGAGTTTGTGAATATTAAGAGCTAAGCATCCAAAGTAATTTAGGGGATGCAAATTATCTGTTCATGCACTTGGAAACCTGCATGGAATCTCAGCCCCGAATTAAAACCAAACTCTCTATACAATGTATGAAGATGGTTCTGATTTCTGAAAATCAGCATACTGAGAGTACTGAATTCATTGGGCTGAATGAGAAAGTGCAGGGTTGTATAAACAGGGGAATACTGTTGCTTGAGGGGGGCTGATGTATGTTAAATAGCACTACCAAAAATTCACTATTGTGGGGAAGTTGCTAAATTCCTTCTTTTGAGAAAAATGAGTCCCTGTCATTTTTTTTTCCCATGGATGAAGAAATGGTGCTCGTTATGTTAGAAGCTTTTAATAAAAACAGTTTTAAGCAGACTGAAATTCCCTCAGGCTTATATTAATAACTGAGTTATGATAAATTGAGAAGAATGGAAAATAAATTAATTTTTCTCAGCTGAAAGAGGCTTAACCACTCTTTAGGGTTATAGTTTGGATGAAGGGCCACCACAGAGACATGGAAATACACTAGATATAATTGGTTTCAACGAGGGAAGACATGAGAGCTGAATAGTTTGCTGAGTACGCAGGCAAATAAAAGTTTACTTTTGGTACAAATTATTTGGAAGTAAAGATGAAAATACATCATTTACACAGAGTTGTCTTTTTTAATGTCAATGTTCTGCTTTTACTTTAGTAGAGTCTACTTCTCACTTCCTTAGCATATTTAAAAGATGTGGATATGTTAATTGTCTTTTCCAGGGCAAAGTGTGTGGTCTGTGTGGCAACTTTGATGACAAGTCTAACAATGACTTTACAACAAGGAGTGGGCTGCAGGAGACTAATGCTCTGAAGTTTGGGAATTCCTGGAAACAGTCTTTCATGTGTCCAGATGTCACACAAGAGATTAAGCCCTGTGATGTGAAACCACATCGGAAGTCCTGGGCAGAGAAAGAATGCAGCATCATTCAGAGTGAAGTCTTTAAAATTTGTCACTCCAAGGTTTGTAGAGGGCAGTAAGTGATGGGACAGCACAGTGCATTTCTGTTACTGCAGATCATCAGAAATGAATGAAGAGATCATTATAGAGTGATCTTCATTCAATTAAGTTTTCAGTACACTTGTCAAAATATTTCAGCTAGCCTTAGTCAAAATAGTTTGACTATCTGTGGCAATGGGGCTGTGTCAGTAATCGTGCCAGCCCCAGCTGTACAAGCCTGTATTCATCACCACAGTTTCACTGCTACTTCTGTGCAAACCAGCTTCATAAATCTAGCCTGGATAGGTTTGTGTGTGCTGCAGTTGCAATGAGGGTGGTGAAACACTGGAACAGGTTGCTCAGAGAAGTGGTAGATGCCTCATCACTGGGAACTTTCAAGGTCAGGTTTGATGGAGTTGCTCTGAGCTCTGAGTTGAAGATGTCCCTGCTCCTTGCAGGGGGATTGGACTAGATGACCTTTAAAGGTCCCTTCCAACCCAAACTATTCTATGATTCTGTTTCTTGTTGAGAGACTGTCAATACTTTAAGTTCTGAAAGGTCTTGCAATCATCAGACCCATCTTCTCACAGAAATGCATACTATACTTGAAAGGTGGCTATTGAAGACACCACTACTCCATGTAATGTACAACCCACAGAAATGATCTTCTTTGAAACCGCTGACATTGCAGTTTAGACAGGCTTAGCTGCTAGTACTGTGCCTCCAAATTGTCATAGCGTACACTATGCCAGGCCTACAGCTTCCAGAGCACAGTGCACAGAGAACATTCCTCTCTATTTCTTGTCTCTTTCCTGGAGTATGGTAATGTTCTTAACAGTGGAAAAGTCACAAGTAATTAGTAATTTAATTAACTTAATATATGTTTCTATGTTGATTCCTTCAGCACCTAAAATTCAGTCTAAGTTTCTCCTCTTGCAGTCCCAAGTAAAAAAGTGGAAATGTTTCGCTAATGTGTCATTGGATGAACTCCAAAAACTGGCAAGCATGAAGTTCTCTGCTTCGTATTTGCTGTGAAGTTCAGCCTTTCTGATACTGCTCGCCTCTTTGTTGGAAGAGCTTGCTGGAAGATAAGACTTCATTAGCATCACTCCAACTTGTTTTTGAGAGCAATAAAATGGAAGTCTCTTAGAAAATGTGGGCACTGCCAAGGACTTTTATTTTATTTTTTCAGTCATAACAAATTATGAAGCTTCTATATTACTTGAAGTCTATTATTATTATCCAAAATATATTAAGCGGATTCAAGCTTATAATGTTTGTTTGTGATTTAGCAATCCTTAGAAACAGTCTCATTGCTGCCCAGGTCAATTCCCATATCTCAAGAGATGTCTCAAACTTACCAGTTTGAAAACTAATTTGGAGATGAACTGGGACATAATTTCTTTCCCCAACAGGTGGACCCAATTCCTTTCTATGAAGCATGTGTTCATGATGCCTGCTCTTGTGACAGTGGTGGTGATTGTGAGTGCTTCTGTTCTGCAGTTGCTGCATATGCTCAAGAATGTACCAAGGCTCAGGCCTGTGTTTTCTGGAGAACTCCTGATATATGCCGTGAGTAACAGTTAAACACAACCGTATCTTTCTTGCTACTGTCAGAAAGCCTATCAAATAAATCATTAGTACTTTCACTGCAAGGTCATGCTGGCTATGCAATGCAATTTATTTTTGCAGTGTGTCAGGGAACAATCAGAACTAGTAAATCTGTATATTTCGATTATCTTTTATTCACTTTGGCTTTTTTTTCTTTTTCTTTTTCTTTTTCTTTTTCTTTTTCTTTTTCTTTTTCTTTTTCTTTTTCTTTTTCTTTTTCTTTTTCTTTTTCTTTTTCTTTTTCTTTTTCTTTTTCTTTTTCTTTTCATTTTTCTTTTTCTTTTCATTTTTCTTTTTCCTTTTCCTTTTCTTTTTTCCCTTTCCCTTTTCTTTTTTCCTTTTTCCTTTTTTCATTTTCCTTTTTCCTTTTTCCTTTTTCCTTTTATGCCTCTTCTTTTAAAAAAAATTAAGGCTAAGCTTCAAATCATCCTTCCATTTTGCTAGATAATTGGTGAACGGCAATTCCTGTTATCTTTCTACTCTCTCTTTTTTTCAAAATATTCAGAATTTGGTTTTAGAAATGTATGTAGAAGTACTCCTGTGTAGATTAACCTAATCAGTATTGAGTATCTTAAGCAGTGTCCATTAGTGATGCTAATGCTCATACCAGTATGTAATAAAATAATGTAAATTAATATTTAAATTAATATTTCCCTTGAAAGTGCTCAAAACACAATTTTGAGATTCTAAGTTGCAGAAATGTAAGATTTTTTTAATTTTAAAAATTCAATCTGATTTGGAATTAAGGCTAGTTGTAGTTTTCAAGTGTAAGAAGTCAGTGAAACAGAAGTTATAAGTTTCAGTCAATTCTGATATAGATGTTTATAAAAGCTCCTTCCTCTGTCCTCCTTCCTCAAGATAAATTTTGCTGGTTTAACATGTAGATTCATTTAGCTTGTACCTTTAAAGACCTACTCAGAGCTGCATTCTGGCAACCATGTTTTTAATCAGCTTCTCTTTTTTTCTTATCAGCGATATTTTGTGACTACTACAACCCTCCTAATGAGTGTGACTGGCACTACGAGCCTTGTGGCAGTAATATCACGACCTGCAGGATGATTAATAATGTCAGCACCAACTTTTCAGTACCATACCTGGAAGGTAATAAATTCCTTGCCATTTTTGTATTTTATTTCATATAACTTTGTCAAGGTATCATTTAATGAATATGGAATAGTCAGTTACCTTGACAAGATATTCCTAAATCTGTTATGTTGAATTTGTCTCTAGTCTTACATAAATGTTTCATATAAAGTAATTTATTATTTATTAACGTCAGTGTCTGATAGTTACATTGCTGTCAGTCATGAAACTAGGTCTCTGCTTGGATAGTATCCTGAATCATGCAAGATTATTACACCATTGTTATTCTACATCCCATCTTAAGGGCATTCCAAAAGAAGAAAAACCTACGTGGCAAAGAAGCAAGTTACTGATAGTTGGGGTTTTTTAAGCATATCATTCTTTATGCATCAGATCCATCTAGACTTGATTAATGTGCAGCATCCTCCTATCTTTACAATGGAAAATATGTTTGATGTCAGGCACACTGATGCTGCTATATATATATATATGCTATATATCTTCTTAATGGAGATCACAAAATATTGTCAGAGGGCTGCTGGGGGCTATCTCTGTTTTTACTATATTTAATTAGTAGTTATTGTTTAGGCTTTAAGACCAAGATATGAGGCTAAACCTGGTTATTCTGCATTCCATGCCACTTAGGGGATGCACAAACAACTTAAATCCCATTGAACCCTGCAAAGTATGTAGAGATATGATATTAGTAGGTGAAAGTCCTTGTGCTTGATAACTGCAAAGGAATTTCATGTTATGGGGACTGCAATGATCCAAGGATGTGAATAACTTCACAAATATCTTCTGTTACACCACATGACAAAGTTGGAGAAAACAGCCACGTTTTTGGTCAAAAAGTCTTTTTGGTCTGAATTGGAAACAGTTATCTCCAGTTTAGGGACTCAAAAGAACAGCTCAGAGTTTGACTTTGGTATTTTAATCCTTGAAAAGCTGGTAATAAAAGAAAACAAAACAAAACCCAAAAACCTAACCAGAGTATTAAAAAAAAAAAGTTAACTCTATGTTTTGAAATAGATAGTCTTAGATTATTAGAAAGATTTAGAAAGTCTAAGCAGGCAGATTATTATATATCAAATTATCTTCCTAAATTATTTTTCTTTTGTATCCTCAGTGGAAATACAGACCACACTTACTTTTGTTAGGAAATCTTTAGTAAAGTCTGGCAGTGTGAAGTGACTTTCAAGTATCAGTTAATTACATGCTCATTCAGTTTATAGGCTAGTTAGAACTCACAGTATAAAGAAGACTTTATGTAATTAAGAATTGGATTTTATGAGAGTTTATTTGGAATCAGGACACAATAATTTTTAAAGGTATATTTACATGAAAAATGCAATGAGAATTGACAGACAATTAATCCCTTGCAGATGGGGCTTGAGTTTTGGCCAAGGGTGTGGAAAAATGCAGATAAATTACCTGTTTAGGGTGGAGATACTTGGTGTATTAAAGGCACGTAAACAAGATCTAGTGTTCCAATAAATGTAGTAAAAAAACTTTTTGTTAATCAATCCACTTCCATATTCTTCACAAAAGTATTATTGATATAGTGATCCCATTTCAATATCTGTAGAAAAATTGAGATGTTTCTTTGTCTTAAAATTACTAGCTGCAAATAGAAATTAATATAAATTAGGGATTTCTTCAAGATCTTGAACTAGGAAAAAACAACTTCCCCAGTTTTCATGACCAAACTCTTATTTAATTCTTCTCAGTCCAGTATTATCAACAATAATTGTTTAAGTCTTTTGAAAATACTAATTGTCTAAAGATTAATTTCAATTTGAAATATTTTTTTTTCACTACGCTTGAGTCAGTGAGAATCATTTACCTTCAGGAGGTATCCTATCATTGAGTTAACTCACTACACTTTTTCTTCATCCTATATACTGTTCTACTTGTCATCAACAGGTTGCTACCCCAGATGCCCTGAGGACAAGCCTGTTTATAATGAAGAGACAAAGGAATGTGTACCTGAAGATCAATGTTGGTGTTACATTAATGGAATTCCTATTCTCCCTGGGAATGAAGTACCCACAGAAGAGAACTGTACAAAATGGTATATAAAAACTGCAATAACATTTGCAGTAATTCAGGAAAGAATTTATGTTTGCTGAGCTCCTCATTTACTTTGCTGGGCTGCAAGCAAATAAGGATGCAACTTCAACTGAAGAGCTGGTATATTCTAGCATTTATCTATGTAGATCAGAGGAACAATGCAATTTATTCCAGTTGAGACTTAAGCTCAAAAAATACTGCACTTGCAACATGTATAGATTCTAAAATTTTAATTCATAATTTTCCAAACCCAAAACAATACAGATTTCAGGTTGATAGTATCCTTATAATAAGTGTATTAGCAAATTCATTAAATATACTCTTTGAAGTGTCATAAATGATATAATGGCATGAAACCTGAGTGTGTCTCTAGAACAAGCTTTTGATTCTCATGGCCCTTTGGGAAGAGAGAGGCTAGTCTGCCTTGCATTCTCACTTAAAGTTGGGATTTCAAAATCACTGTAATCTGAAATGGTCTGTACTAACCCTGAAAGTGATAGCTAAGTCCTAACTGCTCGTTTCTAGAGCCTTACTAATAATAGCACTGACATCTATGACTCCATGTGGTGACCAGAGACAAAAACTTCCTAATCTAGCTATAAGTTCACTGCTCTGAAAAACAGTTGTTGTTATTGCACTATTGCAACTTGCACCACAAAGTGGTTCATGACAGTTTTAAGATTTTGTACTTAAAAAGTGAATGATGACTTAGTTTAAACGAGAAAATGATAGGCAATATTGGAAAATATTACACCCAGAAAAATATCCAGTAGTATCAATTAAGATCAAGTGACAAACTTCTACATTTCTGTGCTCTTAGCTCTGCTAACAGGTGCCATAAGACATCTACAACTTTTTAATTTTTGAACATTTCGCTTTTAGTGTATGTGGCCCCTCAGGATCCATAGAGTGTACACCAATCCCAGGTAAATAATGTTTAAGTTTTTCTACAAATAAGAAGGAAAAAATGCATAGAACTTCTGTATCTGTCTCTACAAAAAACTTAGTACTGATTTAGAATAATTCTTTCCAGTGCAAGTTAAAGTTGTGGACAAAGAAAACTGTGTAGCACTTTTTGTTGAACCTTGCTGTTACTAATTCTTGTTTAACCTTTTTCTCATGTTCCTTTGTTCTTTCTTCCCATGTCGCATATCCAAACTAATGGATTTCACTACAAGAGTTTGCAGTCCCAGAACATGTAATATTACAGAAAGGTGTCAAATAGCAGATTGCAGTTGTTATTTCTCTCAGAATATTTTAAAACCTGGTTTGTAGGTCTGTTCTTCCAAGTGTTTTATGCAGGGCTTTATTAGATACTTTTTAATGTTCATCTAACTGTAAACATAAATTAGTGCAATGTGTTAGATCTAAGCTCCAGGTATAGCTCTGAAAGGAGTATGCCTGAGTCCTATAAATGGTTACTTGTCCATAAGTATTTTGCCTTTATCTCTTCCCTGGTAGTGGAAAAATTGCACAGTAAAGATTTTTCTTGCAGGATGTCCTTGTGTCATCAATGGAACGAGTTATGAAGTGGGTGAAATAGTGGCACAAATACAGGAGGGCTACTTATGTATAATATACGTTTGTGCAGAAAATGGTTCTATAGGTATTGAAACCATTTATCCTTGTCCAACATCTACTTCACCTACAACGACTTCAACCTCCTTTCCTACTAGTACTCTTACCACCACAGGTAAATCTTCAACAAAGATGCATATCTGAAAATTATTTTCTTTAAGGAAAATATTTTAAAGATAGAATGTACAAGTATACGGGCTCATAGTTGACATAGATAGAGCAATACTTATGAATAGTTTTATCACACTACACTAAGAAGGATTTTTAACTCTTTGAGTTGAGTTACTTCTCATGGAGGAAATTGTAACTATAAATGTACAGGGTGCCTTCCTAATTCTGAAAAATATTTTGCATCTCAATATTCTGCTAGGATAGTAGAAATTTTCTCAGTAGTCTCAGAAAAAATATAATTAGGATATTTTAAACTACTGTTATTTTTTTTTCTAAAGCTTGCAGATAATGGAGTAATCTTTTTTTTTTCTATTTCAGTTACCACTACAAGCCCTCCAGTAATTACAAGTAAGTTTTAAATAGAAAACTAAGTTGTTAAAAACTGTCAAAGGAACACTTAAAAGAAGAGTAAATTAAAGACAGCCACTACAGGAAAATATATTTAAACCAAAAATAAATAGTTTTTTTAAACTGCAAAAGTGTGGTAAGTATAGACAGAAGAAAGACCTTTAAAGGCTTTAATTTGGTGATTTTGTTCTGATGTGAAGCTTCCTGTTGAAAAACCTGGTAATACAGAACCGGTTTTAGAACTCTCTTCTCTTGGAAAAATGACAAGTTGCAATACATTGCTCTAGTCCTTAATGGAATGGAATACAAAATTAACCTTCTCAGAATGTTCTCTGTAAGCTCAGGTGCTGAATATCTGTCTTCTCTTGCAGCTCCATGCTTTGGATTAATCTGTAATTGGACTGAGTGGTTTGATGTTAGCAAACCTGAAGAAGATGGTGGTGACTATGAAACCTATGATGCAATAAGAAACGAATATGGAAACAAAATATGTGAAGCTCCTGAAAAAATCGAATGCAGGGCTAAAGATAATCCTGATGTGAGTTTAGAGGAACTTGGCCAGAAAGTAGAGTGTAATGTTACATATGGACTAATCTGTAAAAATGAGGAGCAAGATGCAACTATGTGGCAACTTTGCTATAATTATGAAATCAGAGTAAACTGTTGTGAGTGGCGTGAAATTCCCTGTGAGACTACACCAAGTCCAACATCAACTGCAACTTCAACCACCACCAGCACAACAGTACCTATTACCACTACAACCAGGCAGCCAACAACAATTACCACCACGTCCTTACCCACCACAACCATCACAAGCAAATCCACACCATCAGTCACCACCCCAGTAACTTCAAGCTCTCCAGGTATTTAGCAAACCAATACTCTCTGCTCTTGCTTTGCTATGGGAGAAATAAAGGGCTGTTGGCTACTAAAGGCATGTGCTCCCCATAACAGATATTGAGCTGGCAGGAAGTCGTACTTATGCTGGTTTGGAGCTTTATCCTTCTGCTGGAGAGAAGATTCCCAGAAGGACCTGTTGTTTGAGATTAGAGTAGGCCTATAGAGTACCATCATTTTAGACATTGTCTGGGTGAGACTGCAGAATTCCTTCCCTTTCTCCTCCTGCTTTCCCTCTATCAGTGGTAATGTTTACCAGTGGTTATAAATTTAGGAAGGAAGGACTACCTTGGCAGGCTTTTGGGAACAGTTTCACTCTGAAGGCTACCGCTTGATGTGAGCTGTGGTCTTTGGCTGCTGAGATGCACTAGTGCTCTGTGAACCTCTTCCTCAGGCTGACATTGTGCCACAGGGAAATTATATGACAAACAGATAGGAACGTATTCCTTCCTTCCCAGACCACAGCTTCCTCACTCAGTTCTTACTCCATGGGATAGTGAGGTGTTCTAAGTAATATGGCAGAGATAGAAAGCCTCACAGAGCCTTACTCCTCCTCCTGTCATACTCATTGGTACATATTTTCAATTTAGTGAGAAGCACATTACAGCAACAGAACTAGTCTTTTTGCTAGGAAAGGATTGTCATGATGCTGTCTGTGCACTGACTTGGAACTCATCTGCTTTCTGGGGCCAGAAAGGAAAGCCTAGTAGTATAGGTCTTTACTGTGGTAAGAGTGGGAAAACGCTATAGATTTGTGGTGGCTGCCTAATCCAAAACTTCTGTTCAATGCATAATGTGTCTCAGTTATGCATCTTACACCTTTCCCTGTTTTCCTTGTCCCCGCTGTTTCTAACAGCCACAGCTTCGTCCACAATCAGTACAGTGTCCACTCCACCCGTATCGACAACTGTTCCCGCACCAACGCCATCGGAGTCTCCCAGCAGCACTGCCACCACCACCACGATGCCGCCCAGCAGCACCACCAGCAGCACCCCGGAGACAGTGACGACTGTTCCTGTCCCATCAACACCCACTCCAACTACTACAAGCACATCCAAGCCCACGCCAACATACACCACCACTCTACCAACTCCAACCACAACACCTATAGGTATTTGTCTGGTGTGTGCTCTCGCGTGTTGCCTTGCTGTGGGAAGAATGAAGATATGCGAGCACATCAAGTTGTGCCTTCTGTATGGGATCAGGGGTGGGAGCAATTGTTGTGTGTTCCCTGAAACGGCGTGTGCCCGACGCTAGGCCTTGGGCTGGCTGTTTCAGAACTGAGGAAGGTGCAGGGGCCCTGGGTAGAAGGTCTTGCGTCCCCTGACTCAACAGGGCTCCCCGAGGAGGGGAAAGGTTTCAGACTGCAGGTTGCCCCTTCCTGTGGGCCCAGAGTGTGGGCAGCCGTGTTCTCCCAGCATTCCCATGAGCGTTGTTCTCCAGCTCTCTGTGCGTTGCTGGGAAGCAAGCTGGTGTTCTGGCAGTGGTGTGTGTCCAGTGCCTGCTTCCTTTTTGGTCACAACCGTCCCTGGTGTTTGGTTTCTCCCTGAGATAGTGAGGCGGTGTGAGCGGCAAGAGAAGGTGGGAGAGTGGTGGGAGTCCCTGCTTAGCCCTGCTCCCTGTCCCGTGTTCCGCTTGCGCAAGTGGTTTTTGCACACGAGAAGCCCAACACAGCAGCGTGCCCTAGCTGTGAGGGGGAGACACACACGTCTCAGCAGTGCCTGTGTCCAGATTTGGTCCTAGTGTGCCTTGCATGTCCAAGAAAGGGAGGCCTGCCCACACAAGTGAGCTTTGTGTGGCCAAGGTTGGCTGGCTGGCGTAGCAGAGCCCAAGGGGCACCCCTGTGTGCAGTGGATGCCCAGAGCACCACCCGCGAGCGTGCTGGTGCCTCGGCTTGTTGTCTCTGTTTCTGCTGCTTCGAATTGTGTCTCAGTAATGCATCTTGCACCTTTCCCTGTTTTCTTTGTCCCTGCTGTTTCTAACAGCCACAGCTTCGTCCACAATCAGTACAGTGTCCACTCCACCCGTATCGACAACTGTTCCCGCACCAACGCCATCAGAGTCTCCCAGCAGCACTGCCACCACCACCACGATGCCGCCCAGCAGCACCACCAGCAGCACCCCGGAGACAGTGACGACTTTTCCTGTCCCATCAACACCCACTCTAACTACAGCAAGCACGTTGCCATCACCAACAGTAATTACCAAAACCCCAGAGACTCCGCCTCACGTTCCAATAGGTACTTCTCTGGATATGTTGTCATTTGTTGCCTTGCTATGGGGAAATCAAGGTTTATTGGCAACAACGCATACAGTTCCTGAAGTTGGAGTGTAGTTGATGTATATTTAAAAAAAAATCATAGAATCATAGCATAGTTTGGGTTGGAAGGGAGGTTTTAAAGATCTTTTTGTCCAGCCCCCATGCTATGGGCAGGGACATCTTTCACTACATCAGGTTGCTCAGAACCTCATTCATCCTAACTTTGAACACTTCCAATGATGGAGCATCCACAACTTCTCTGGGAAACCCGTTCCAGTGTCTCACCACTCTCATTGTAAAGAATTTCTTCCTTACGTCAAATATAATCCTACCCTCTTTCAGTTTTAAACTGTTGCTACTTGTGCTGTAACTAGAGGCCTTGGTAAAAAGTCTCTCCCTGTCTTTCTTATAAGCTCCTCTTGTATATTGAAAGGCTGCAATGAGGTCTCCCCAGAGCCTTCTCTTCTCCTGCCTGAACAACCCCAACTCTCTCAGCTTCTCTTCACAGGGGAGATGTTCTAGCCCTCTGATCATTTTTGGGGCTTTCCTCTGTACCCACTTAAATGTTTTCGTGTTTGTCTTGTACTGGGTACCCTACAGCTTGTTGTTGTACTCTGGGTGGGCTTTCATGAGAATGGAGTAGAGTGGGTCCTGTACTGAACTCTCCTTTTAGAGTTTAGGAGGAAGATTCCATAACATGTTTCTGGTTCTTGGCTCCATTCCTTTGATTGTCGGGAACATTAGGTTTTTCATCCTGTTGCCTCTGCTTGGCTTAGACAATTACTGAACTGGCAGGAAGTCTTGCTTTTTCTGCTATTGGACCTCGTCCTTTGGCTGGAGAGAATATACTCAGTGAGACGCATGGTGTGCAATCAGAGTGGGGCTTGGTTTTGTGGCAGTGTCATTTCAGGCGCTGTTTGGGTGCAGCTGTGCACCTTTCTTATCTTGCATTGCCTCTGTGGCCACTGTTGTCACTCACCTGCAGTTCTGGCTGTAGGAAGGTTCAAAGGTTTTCCCCAGCAGGGTTTGAGGAAAGGTTTCAGACCACAGGTTGCCCCTTTCTACAGACCAAGGCTTTGGGCAGTTGGGTTCTCCCAGAGTTCCCATGAGTGTAGTTCTCCAGCTGTCTGTGCATTGCTGGGAAGCAAGCTGACATTTCAGCAGCAATGTGAGACCACCTAAAGTTCCAGTGAATCTGCCTCTGTGACAGTACACCATCTGTTTCTGTATTTCCTTCTGAACATGAAGGAGGTTGCCTGTCCTTACCCAAATATGAATTGATTTTAACTGAAGGACTGTCCCTGTGGACTTTCTGGGCAGAAGCAGTGTAAATTACATCCTCATATCCTCCAGCATTATGACTGCACTCTTATTATGTATGCAGTCCTTCTCTGTCTACCATGTGTCTCTTACATCATGCTGTAAAATCACAAACAGTTCTGAGGCTGGCCTCTTGAGTATCATGAACAATTGATAAAATACTAATTAAAAAAATGTTTTAAAGGAGCCTGCTTAGGGTTCATAATGAAAACTGGCTTGGCCACGTGAGAAGGAAGTATGAGAAAAGTAAATTTGGGGTTTCTAGCACGCCAAAACAGCTTGTGAGTGAGAAGTCTTAAAGACCTGAGAGTTCAGTACGGAAAACAGATTGTTTCAGCAACTGCTCAGTTCAGTAGAATCAAATGACTCTGAGCATAATCAATACTGGTATGAACATACCACATGAAGTAGGACAAGAAAGAGTGATCCATCCACAGAATGTAACTTGACAGCAATAGAAAATTAACCAGAGAGTTCACTGATCAATTCAATGAATTCTCGTGGATTTAGGATTGCTGACATCTTCTCTGCAGTGTAGAATTTTAACCCTACAGACAGCTGCTTCATCTGACATTGATCATTGATAAAGTGTTTACATCAAGGTCTCCCATGCTAGATGTAGGAGATTTTTTTAATAATCTCCTCCTTATACAAAAGCCAGTAATAAAATAGATTCTGTTTATTCCTATTTAAATACCATACACTTAAGTTTGTTGAATTTCATTTGCTTATTAGAAAATGAAAAGAAGCAAATAACAACTGCAATTTGCCTATTTAAAATAAAATACTGTGTTTTCTCCATGTCTTAAAGAGGGTACAACAGAAACAGGAACACTGACAAAGATAAGTACTTTTTTTCTTTCACTACAGTTAGTCCTTCAGCTACCCCACTGCCAACAACTAGAACGACAGAAATAGAAAGTACGGTGTCTACAATAGCCACCACTACTCAACAGGGAACTTCAATTGTATCAACAAGCCCCATGACAGTCACAACCTCTGAAGTCACTGAAACAGGATCAACCACCACAACCACCACTTCGGGCCCCACACCCTCAAGACCCTCTCCCCACAGCACCACAAGAGTAACAGAAACGCCTGGCCCCGAGACCACTACCACTGTGCCTGGCAGCACTCCACCAGGATCACCTAGCACCACCATCAGCACCTCTGGAGTCACTGAAACAGAATCAACCACCACAACCACCGCAACCACCACAACCACCACAACCACCACAACCACCACTTCGGGCCCCACACCCTCAAGACCCTCTCCCCACAGCACCACAAGAGTAACAGAAACGCCTGGCCCCGAGACCACTACCACCGTGCCTGGGAGCACTCCACCAGGATCACCTAGCACCACCATCAGCACCTCTGGAGTCACTGAAACAGAATCAACCACCACAACCACCACTTCGGGCCCCACACCCTCAAGACCCTCTCCCCACAGCACCACAAGAGTAACAGAAACACCTGGCCCCAAGACCACTACCACCGTGCCTGGGAGCACTCCACCAGGATCACCTAGCACCACCATCAGCACCTCTGGAGTCACTGAAACAGAATCAACCACCACAACCACCACAACCACCACTTCGGGCCCCACACCCTCAAGAACCTCTCCCCACAGCACCACAAGAGTAACGGAAGCGCCTGGCCCCGAGAGCACTCCCACCGTGCATGGGAGCACTCCAACAGGATCACCTAGCACCACCATCAGCACCTCTGGAGTCGCTGAAACAGAATCAACCACCACAACCACCACAACCACCACAACCACCACAACCACCAGAACCACCACTTCAGGTCCCACACCCTCAAGAACCTCTCCCCACAGCACCACAAGAGTAACGGAAGCGCCTGGCCCCGAGACCACTCCCACCATGCATGGGAGCACTCCAACAGGATCACCTAGCACCACCATCAGCACCTCTGGAGTTACTGAAACAGAATCAACCACCACAACCACCACAACCACCACTTCAGGCCCCACACCCTCAAGAACCTCTCCCCACAGCACCACAAGAGTAACGGAAGCGCCTGGCCC
>JAAGAY010139530.1:0-47078 GCA_011801015.1 Ardeotis arabs
AGCTCCGCAGCGTTCAGTTTGGATTCCTCATGCACAGATTAAGAGAGGCCATTAAAACAAGAGTCAGCTGCTCTCAAAGTGCAAGGTGTCTTGGTAAGGAGAAAAAAAAAAAAAAAACAAAAGAAAAAAAAAAGAAAAGAAAAAAGCCTCCATGTTTACATTCAATGTGTGCGTGTCTTTGTACATGTGGGCAAATGAAACACTCTTTAAGAACACTCTGTATTTAAGGAATTATTCAATTTAAAAACCCAAGATAATGCAAATTATATAGTTATAAAAAGGACAATTGTGGTGGCTGGCAGTTTTAAGGACCGAATAGTTTGGAAAATTTTAAACAGCTTAAAAGAATGTGTGTCTTTGAAGATACGGCCTGCAAATGCATTCCAAAACCTATTTCTGTAAATATGGAGAAATATAATTCCCTCTACATAGCACTAGAATTTAGCAGGGAAGCTAATTTAACAAGCATCTCCAACTGATGGTCTGAACTACAGAACTGGAACACAAAATGTATATTTTTGCACTTAGTAGAAAAAATACTTAACAAATTAAAATGAAACGGTTACTCTGTGGGCAAAAGCTGTCCACTTTCCAGACTCGGCGCTTCTCTGACATCTTCCGCGCAGTTGTGCTCCACAGTTTACGCACGTGTACTACCCGCGCTGGTTCTTCACAGCCGTCTGGTAGTGAAAGGGAAAGAAATCATACCATATGCTGCTGTCTCAGTGTCACAGCCCATTAAATAAATGGTCGTCCTTTTTAGTCTTAAAAGGGGATTTTTAGCAAACAAAAAAGAAAAACAAGGCCAACACAGCTCAGACGACAATAGCAACACATCTAGGTCAAAGGCAAGTGACCCTGCAGCGGCTTTGGGCATATGGACACCTCCGTCCTTTTCACGGGGAAACTCGTACTCTGCTTCCCATTAGCTGTTGGCTGATTTCCTGTAGAGGAAATTGTCCTCGTTTGGCTTCTCAGCTGTTTCCTTCTGCTTTCCAACACTTGAACATTTTTTGCCAGCAAAGCTAATCAACTCATTTTTCTAGCATCCTTAAAACGCTCATATGGACCGTCGGCACGCCGTGTCCTGGATATGCCCATGAATCATTCTCTTGAGCACCTGGATGGGAAGTAGGCCAAACTACTCAGTTCCTTCTCCATCAGAAAATAAGAATTCTGGAAGAGCACGTTATTAAATCGATCTTCATACAACACACCTCAAAGAACCACCATGAGTACAAGGTGACTTCTTTAGTTACCTATATATCTGGATTCTGCCTGCAGCAATACGAGGTATTTCCAATCAGCAGGTACCACCCTACAATCATTCTGGTATATATAACAACTGCAAAATCACTCTAGTGCATGATCTTCATGATACCAACATTTAATCAGTTGTAAACCTATGAAGGAGGGCTAAGTGTGCACTATCTATACATTTCTAGATCAAAATTCTCTAAAGAGAACTCGTGAGGCAGCACAAGGACCCCTGTCCCTGCAAATCTCCAGTATGGGTACCAGAATGAGTAGGCTTCCTGACAAATCCACCATCTGCTTTCATAGATTCTGGACAAAGACTGCTCTCCAACTTTGTTCCACTCTCAGATGTGGAAGCAGATCAGTGTAAACACCAGGTTTTCTTTGTGTCCATGATGTTTAGCATCACTTTGGAATACATAGGGTTCTCAGAAATAAACGTTAGTAAACACGTCCACTTCATGAAAGGCTGAGAAGAGCCATAGTGTGGTACTGCTGTCCAAACATCTTGTGGCACATCAAAATGCCCCTTCGGCCTATAGAACGAGCCAGACAACCATCATTCAGCTACTGACGGAATAAACTTTAAAAATACAAAGTCAAAATTGTAATGACTAGAAATAGAACACAGACACTTTTGTATTAAAATAATAATTAAAGAAAAAAAATCTAGCAATCATTTTGATGGTCAACTTTTCCAAAATGCTACATCAGCACCCATACCACCCCCGTGTTTAGACAATTTCTTCTCCATTCTTCACTCACATGCAAGCTCTCCCTGTCTTTGGCCACAGAGTCCTCGATTAAAGAGTTGTTGTGATGCATTGCCACAAGATCAACCACTATTACAATATTTCTCCATATGATTTCACTTCTACATTTAAAAGAGGTTAAAGAGCACCAGTACATCTGCCTGAAAGATCTGTCCCCATTTGCTTTTCCCCTTGAGATTCTCACCGCAGAAGCCCAAACAAAATAAGGAAGTTTAAGAATTTTTTAAATGGTTAAGAATATTGATCTTTGATGCACAACAAGTGCTAAATGCAGCACAGGTCACACCTGCTTTTATTACCGCAGCTTTAAAATGTGGTGAGAAAAATTGTGTCAGCACAGTGATGGCATATCAAATTATCCTTTAGGGCAGTAGGTACAGCTAACATTTGAGGAAGAAGTAATACAAAAAGACAACAAAATTTGCATTGTTCCTTTTCAATGAGATGCCTCAGTCTACAGTTCTTTCTGGAAGAAAATTATCAAAAGTGCAATCATCTTACCTTACACTAGGGAGGTGATTAATTAAGACCTGCACCTGATGAGGTAGCACAATATAAAAGGAGTTCTTCCATACAGGACTGGAAAACATGGGGAGGGTAAGGCAGGGATCTGAAATAAGGGTACTCTTTCCTCACAATCTCCAAAACTTATTTAACTTTTATTATCGAATTAGGACTAAGGAAAAAAATGCCAAAATAATTTGTTGGGTTTTTTTAAATAAAGAAATGGAAATACTTTCCATAGAGCCAAAATGACAAAATAACCAACTGCAGAAGGCTTCCTTACTATATGTTATATTGTACTTCACATTTCTACATAAACAACTTTAAAATATATTTACTTTTTTATTAAAAGCCAAGCATTCCACAGTTCCTCCATGCAACGCCCAACCAAAGCACGCCAGAGGTACCTTTCCTTCCAGTTAAACACTTACCCTTCGCCACTGGTGAAAGGCAACAAGATCTCTTTACAACGCCTCGTCTTTTTCAATAAATTTTGCATGAAAACATGTTAGCCAAGCACCGAGTCGCCTGCTGTCATGCTGTAAGTACGATAAATGTTTAATGAAAACAACAGCACGCAGCTCGGTGTCAGACAACAGCTATCACACAGTCCCGCTTTGATCTGAACAGACACTTAAAAGGAGTTCTGAGTGCGCTCTGCACCGCGGAACTCTATAACCTACATGCAAATAGGAGAAAATTACCATAAACGACTTCCTACTGCATAGCGGGGAAAGAGGCAAGGAAAAAAAAAAACAAATATGACAAGCTCCAGGAGCGTCTGACTGCTGTCAAACTCCGAGAAGTCTGATTTTCCCGATTTACTTTGAATGTTTTCCGCCGAGCAAAAAGCTCCTCAGCCGGCATTTCTCACCCAAGCGCCGCCCACAGAACCCGCCGGGACGCTGCCAGGGCCGGGCGCAGAAACCAGCCTCTGCAAGGGCCTTGGTTAAACGCCACTGAAGAAGGTCCCCCAGACGCAGTGTCCTCAGCAAAGAAAGAGCTAACAGGCCAAACAAATTAAAAGGCCAAACAAATATTATGTTTGAAAAATAAATTCTGCAGCTCTGTAGTATCTTTCAAAGTATTTAAGAAGCTGTGAATCCATTAATGCAATAAATGTATCGATAGCCTTATAGAGTACCAGAAACTAAAATGGCGGTCGGGTTTGGTTAACGGCACAACACTTCTTTTTTCATAACAACTGACAAGCTTCTCTTAATTTATTCCATTAAAAATTGTAAACAAATACTGTAAAAAGTAATCAAAAATTCCACTATAAGAAAGCTAGGGTGAAACCTATAAATCTAGCAAGTTTTTCAAATCTAGCAAGTTTTTCAAATCTAGCAAGTTTTCAGCAGGTTCTTTCACCCCAATTCCACAATGAACAAGGATCTTTCTGAAAATCATGACTCAAAATGCCAGAACTTGCATGTTTTTAAGCTAATCAAGACTTCAAACATCAAAATTCAGCAGCACATACACACACAGGTCAATGAAGACATGTATGCAAGTTGTTTTCAAACAAGTGAATTAAAAAAGCATAAACAAAAAATGAACGTAATGCTTTGATTAGCAAAAAAACATAGTGGAAAAAAATAGTAGTGGTGTCATTATGTGTTTAAGCAGATGAGTACTGTAAAACACCTCACTTTTGAAGACTTTGACACCTGAAGGTTGCTAGTATGCAGAAGTTGCTGGTCTAAATGGGGGATTTGGGAGTGGAAAGCAGAACTCCATGGGCGACCGAGCCGTCACAGCAGCCTGCACAGCATGATTCGCAGTCGTCAGGTCCACCTGGTGGAACGTGACAGAAGTATGTCACATGCCGACCGCGCAGTGCGCCCCGTCCACGGCCAAAAAGCCACCTCAGAAGAGCCTACGTTAGGGACAGTTACTTACGATGACCCATTAAAGTATTACAGAAAATATCTCGTTGCAGAGATAAGCCAAAACTGCAGTGCTGGTACGCTTGGCAAATAAGCTGAAAAAGCACCTCACAATCTACAGTGCATTTTTAAAAGGTCACTAGTGTCCAAGGCATGGGACACAGCCTAGCTGATACTATATTAGCAATTCATACGACAAAGAACAACGCTTTCCAACTGGACTGAGCTTTGAAGCCAAAGAAACGTAGGAGTGGAAGAAGAGTTGCTCTATTTCTTTACAGGTAAATAATTGCTGCTTTCCACCAAATATCATGTATCACTTCTTAAAACAAATCACAAATGAAGAAAAAAGAAGGAAACAAAATGTGTGTCAGGTGCTGCAAGTCTAAAAGACAGTGGTAAGGACGTATCCCATAGGTGCCCTCGGTGTATAAAATAAAACACACATCCTGGAAGCCTGCTTCAGTCTTCTCCAAAGGAACGCCGGATAAAACGCACACACATACATCACGTTTGAATATCAGAAAAGCAAGCTAAGACTGTTTCATCTCAGGCGGACAAGGTCCACAAGCCTAAGTGCACCCGAGACCTCACCAGAAAGGATCAGAAAGAGCTGAAGCCTGAACCTCTTCCAACGCCAGTCTTCACGTAGAGCTCAATAATACTCACGCTGGTGCAACAGGAGAAAGCTCTTTGCTTACCTGTAAGTTATCTTCTCTAAATATAGTACTTGCAATAAATTAGCAATTGATCGACAGTCCAGTCTGTATCTAACACCTCGTTTTCCTATTTTGCTGGGACAGAATCTTTTTCAATAGGAAGAGAGGATTCTGTAATAAACAAACCACTGTCATTTGCTCAAATCTTATTTTTAAGCCTAAGTTTCTCTCTAGAAATTAGTGTAATTCAGCTTTACTGCAACAAGATTGGTTTTTTTAAGTCAGACTGATAGGACAAAGCACACCACTACACTTCCAGGAGGACTATCACTAATTTTCCCATAATCAACCAAAACCACGCAGCGAGGGCCTGCTGTGGGAACTGCAACTCCCTTCTTACCAAGCCACTGGAAATTAAACCCAACCTGTCCCGTTCCTTTGATACGGAGACCAGGCTCTTCCCTTTTCATTCAGTGACCATTTCGGATCAGTGCTACCCATTTTTTTCTTTTAGTCCAGAGTGCATACGCTTGCATAAGATTCATTTTTGCAAGGGAAAAAAAACGAAAACCAAGAGAAGAAAACAGGAAATGGGACAGTGAAATGTAGGGCCTGATAAACTGCTTTGGCAGAGCAAAGAACACTAAAGTTTTACTTCTTTCAAATAAACAAAAATTTAATAAAAGGAAAGCACTAGACTGAAACTAGACACCAGATGTCCACCACACATTATAAAGTTTTGCGGAGTTAACAGAAAATGATAATGCATCACAGAATGAATAGCGGTCCTTGTTTCATCCATTCCGTTTCATTTATAACACTTCATACCGGTAGACAGAGCGTGTTCTGTAAAAACAACAAAGGTGTGGTAACACCTTGACGCAGCGCTCGTCAGTTAAACTTTCACGGGAACGGGAAAGCCAACGACGTGTCTGCTAATTACAAAGTACGAGCATTGGTAGAGTTGTTCTGTAGAGTAATGGTCCAAAGCAATAATGCGCACAGCATCACTTCTGCAGCCACGGCTCGTAACCGGAGAACGATGTTGCTATTACAGAGAAATACGACTTGAAGCTTGGCCTGGGAGACTGGCTGAATAGAAAAGGCCGCGAGGCCAAGCCAGCGCTTTTACTTTGGAAATGCTGGCAACAGTTCTTCAGAAAAAGCCATACCACTTATTGATTCCCCGGGTTTTTTCTATATATCTTTCCAGGCAATAAAGCTCTTTCTTCCATGCACTGCAACAGAAATACGAAACAAAAAAAAAAAAAAAAAAATGGAGAACACAGTTTGAACAGCTACGGTGAGATTAGGAGACCAAAGCCGCAAAAGCAGACTGGTTAGTTCCGATTACTTGCAAAATGGCAGGAAAATAAGTAGCACTGCAGTAGTTGAACACAAACTAGTTAAGAACATTTCTTGCCACCTGCTTGTCATCAGCTTTATTTTGCAAAGAGTTTTCACGAGAAATGAAATAATCCTATGAATCTGAAGAGATGGATCATTTTTTTTTTTGTTTAGAAATATTTAGGGTGTGCTGCTGGGACGCTTTCTGAGTTTGTGTTGCTTTACCTTTTAAGTGAGTGCAAAACTATTTCAAAGCTTGCTGGACTGCTCTTAGTGCCAAGTTTTTTCACCAAGTACTGTCAGATGCTGTAAATGAGCTTCCCAACTCAAATTTGAAGCAGCTGTTACCACAATATCTCCCTCCATAATGGCTGAACAAATCGTATATCCCTCAGAACATTTCAGACTGTAAGAACAGAAGAGTTCAGCTGCTTTGCTGTGGCTGTAATACAGCCTGGCTCCACAAAACAGACGCCACTTCTCCAGTGCTCAAGAAGTCCAGCGCTCAACTTTAAAGAATCTTCACTGAAACGGAGAATGCCGAAGGATGACGGCTGGATTACTACAGCAGAATTTTTCACTCTTGAAATCTCTCAAGATGTTCACTGCGAAGACAAGATCTACTTTGAAGGAACCTAACGTCGCCCTGATTTAAAAACCAAACACAGGCCTTTCCCCCTCACAGCTACAAACATACGCAATCTAAGTGCAGAAAAGAAAATTACTGTAGAATCATAGAACGGTTTGGGTGGGAAGGGACCTTTGCAGGCCACCCAGTCCAACCCTCCTGCAAGGAGCAGGGACATCTCCAACCGGATCAGGTTGCTCAGAGCCCCGGCTAACCTGGCCTGGGATGTTTCCAGGGATGGGGACCCATTAGAGTTTATATGAGCCCCAAACAAAACCATTTGCTCCCTAATTAGTGCAAAAATTGCATTTTGATTCTCCACTTTAGAGGAACAGCCAAGTCCCAAGGATGTGACTACTTACACCAGATAACCCGCAGTGCTGACAAACTGAAGTACCTTCTTTCATGCAAAGTTAAACTACAAAGTCAATTGGCACTTTATAAATTTAATCTACTGTCTTCTCACAATCTGGCTTTAGGATGATCTTCATTTCAGATTTCAAGCAGCTATTTTCAATAAACACATTCCAACCACACATGAATTTAAACTGAAAACTAGATCTGGCCCTGGGTGTGCCCTGGAGTACCTGTATGGACCTGTTCCAAACACAGAGGTCAGAGGACTACTTTTTCCTCTACGGATCACTTGCTGTTAGAATTTCTAGAAAGGCTCTGTAGAACAACACTACCTTCAGTGCTGATCTAGACACTAGATCTGGAAATTCCTTCACTTGGAGAGTCATCTACAACAGATTCCTCTCAGTATTTCACATCCGAATGTACACCTGACAGTCATCTTTTGGGTCCACTCAGACTTTTTTTCCTCACACTTCAGAGGAAAAACAAACAAACAAACAAAACAAACCAGGATCAAGTCATCTACACCAGCATCAAGTCAAGTGGGTGAGCAGTGGAGTTCCAGTCAAGACAACCAACTGTTGTGCTGCAGCGGACTGGCATTGGTCGCAGAATCTGCTAAGACACTCGGCTGTGGAGGCAAGCTACAACAAGAGTTATAATTCTAACCATGAAAGGGCATCTGACACTACTACAAGACAAAAATCCTAAATTATAACATATATCCTCAAAAAGTATCAGCAAAACCAACTCGCTACCTTCTGCTGACCACAGCCAACTACAAAAGGCCTTGTAGTTACTGGAAAACAAAAAAATTCTGTCTTGTTGCTTTCCTCAGAAATGAGCATCAAGATAAAAAAAAAAGTGAACCATCAAATCTCCTGCTGCTGGAGAAAAAAAAAAAGAAAAAAAAAAGCGAGAAGCCAATAGACTTACAGAGGCAGAAGGTTCACTCAGTTTGTGTTGTACCATCCTCCTTCCTACACATCAACAAACTAAGGACAGGTGAGCTTCCTTGGCCACGGATGTCTTTTCTTTCCCATGTTTTTCACCCCAAAAGAAAATACATACATAAATAAATGATACAGAGGAAGAAAGTGGAGAGCTTGGGAGGCTTGAGGAAGCCTCATACAAAAACCCAACTATAAAATACCTTGCTTGGCCTCGTTTCCTGGAGCACACACAAGGCAAAGAGAACCTACGCTAACTCTTTGTTCCTACACACAGGTAGGTTCCTAATTCACTCTCACTGGGTATAAAACAGAATATTCTGTAGACAAATAATTGTGCAGTAGAAGATCAAAGAACTGTCTTCTCTGCACATTAACTGTTGCTTTGCAAAGCCTTTAACAAACACTAACGTGAGGCTGATACAGTCTCGATCTTCAGAGTGACAAATAACTGCAAAGGGAAAAGCGTCTCAGCTCCATCTTCTCCGTACAGATACACTGTGATCACTAGTTGATTAAACTGAAAAACATGCTGTCCCCCCTCAGAAAAGTTTATGAAGCACAGATTATATCAACGCCGTCCTAGGTACATTTCATTTTGTAGCCTAATAACGCTCCAAGTAAGAAATCCCTGTACAAGCCCAGCAGTCAGTACCCCAGCTCCGAGGAGAACGGACTGATGTCATTCAATGTTTCCATCATCAATTTGTACTCTTTGTCCTAACTGCCTTGGAAGGGACCCAAACAGGGCATTTCGTTTTCAAATTTAGCATAAGCAATTTCATAAGTTATCAAAACATAAAGGTAAATTGCTTGCTTCCGAAAAGATTCCGGGCACTTCTGTGTTCTTCCTCCAGCTATCTCCTATTGATCCTTGTTCCGAAAGGACAGAGTCAGGCAGTATGCTCACAGAGCTCTGCTGCATACTCAACGTGATTTAAGATGTGCTCCTACACAAAGGCCAGAAAACCTCTCACACACCAAGTGTTATGTGCTCAGTATGGATCCTTTCCCTACTTTTCTACTTCAATTAAAAAACAAACAAACAAGCAAAAAAACCCAACAAGTTTTGGCTGGAACATCCAGGCTCCTCCTCAGGTCTTCTAGAAGTATCAAAATACAGTTGAACTTCAGATAAATGGGTAAAAGGCATCTTGTTTGTGACTTAGCAGGCATACTGCAAACATCTCAGGGGTTCTGTTTACTTTAAATGCCACTGATTACTGAAAAGATCCACAAGAGGAAAAGAAAAATATCCCACATGGTTTAGTAAAATAAGGAAAATTAGTGGAAGGCGCCACTCTTGAAGATCCCGCAGTCTAAGTAATGTACTGCAAGGAAGAAAAAAGTCCATGCAAATAGCTAATCCTGAATATTTACATGATCAATGCTACAACCATGGATGAGTAAATAATGACATCCGAGAGACTAAATAACTAATATCATCGTGCCATAAAACCAGGGAGGTAATGGTGAGGTACCTCCACGAACGTGGGTGGAGGAAGCTACTCTAGAAATTCCCATCTAGTGCTTCAGTGGGAATCCAAAGGGAAGTTCATGAAGTGACACACCGGCGTCTTCCTTTTTGAAACCAATCACATTAACAAAATAAACATCGCAGTAAAGGCTGTAGGAGATCAAGGCATGTAAAGGTAATTACATAAATTGCCTTTTCTGAAACCAGTAAAAACAAGATCAACAATCTAAGTCATTTCAAGTAGAAATTAAGATGGCAGCAGGTTTGGACAGGCAGTCCATCATTCACCCATAGCAAGCGCTTCTGCTGAAACCAGACTTCGAGTCACAAACGAAACCCAACAGGAACTTCTGACAATGGGGGGGTGGTGTGTGAACACTGAAAATCATATGTTCTTAGGAAATAGTCTGCGTACTTTCCAATACTCCTCATTTTTTCCTTAAATGGTGGTTATGTATTGGAAAAATATTTATATTAATCAATTGAAGAAAGCTATTTAGCATGTTTGCAAATCAAGGGGAAAAAAAGAATTGTAAATGAAACCATCATTTAGTTTAAAATGTTGTCACATTCCAGAATTTTAAAATACTAAGAATCAAACTATTCAAAGATTTTAAATAATTTCCACGTAGTTCGTATATCACGTACTATAAAGCAAACTGATTAAAAAAAGTAAAACGACACTAAGTTGTTCCCTGTTTTTATTACAGTTGTATTGTTTGTCATTTCACTTACCCATGCTTCGCGCCACATATCTCCTTTTCTTTTCCTTTGCCCTTCTCTTTTACTTTTTCTTTCTCTCTGCCTTTACGCCGCTCTCTTTCACGAGACCCGCTATGAGTTCTCCTATGACTGGATCTCTCGCTACTTCGACTATGAGAACGTTGACGAGGTCTTGATCGCGATCTACACAAAATCCATAGTATTAACATTTAGCAGTCATATTTTTTACTGTCACTGTATGTTAGATTTGTTATATAGTCCAACTATTTTAAACACATTTTCGAATCATGTAGTAATTTAATCCTCTTAAACAAAAACCTGCCAATTTATCAAAAGAAAAGTTAAAGAGAACACATTGCTTCTACTCTGAAGGAAGAATGCAAAATAAATTAAACCACACTACCTAGTATTCAACCGTTAATGAAGTAATCTGGTACTACCAAAGTAATCTTTGGAGCTATTGGAGAAGGAAAGCAAGGAATTTTTTTCTTGAAGATTAAACTTTAAATTCTTAAGTCCTGACCAATTTGGCTTGTCAAATAATCAAAGAATTTACAGCTGCTACTAAGTGCTCGTATTTGCCTACTCAATACATTGCTACTAATAATGATGTTCCAACAAAACCCAGAAAAACCAGAAGCGAGGTCCAAAATCCCGTCTGTAGCCTGCAGAGCTGACGCTTGCACCCAGCTTCTCAATATCCAATTCAGATTTGAAACACACTCTGCAGAAATCCTATAAACAGGCCAACCCTGCAGGGCCATCATGCAAGGAACTGCACGCGGGCGCCAGGGTCTGTGCACGTATTTGGTTCTCGGTTACGAGTTCCTGCGCGGCTGCAGGATACTCTGTTCTCAATCACGTTACCCGTTCCTCTGGAATCAATACATGTTGTTACTGATACACTTGAGTGAAAAAGAGATCAGGTATTACTACAGTATGACTCTTTCTATATGTATCCAAAAAATCTTTTCATTATTCCTGAATTTTGTTTAGGTTATTTTCAAAATTTTCATTTATAACTTATCAAGGATCAATACATCTTTCCTATGGTACATGAAGAGCTATGGACAATGAGTATTTAGAAAAACAGCAGCTCAAGTTTACATTCATTTCTGTTACAACATACACCTCGACAGAAGTTCTGATGGCACCTCATTGAAAAGTTTCATTAAGCACTGAGAGGGCTGGGGGGAAGAGCATTTTTAAAAATAGTATTAAAAAAATATAAATGTATTTTGCACCTCTGGGAGCGCAAAACTCCAAAGGCCTTTAAAAGCAAAATCACATCCAAAAGATCACTCAATTTAAAAGGCAACAACTGTTTAATAAAACTCAACAACAGCATAAGCAAAAGAAAATACCACGTCCAGATGAAGCTATAAATTACATTTAGGAAGACTGTTGCTCTCGAGTCTGGAATTTGTCCTGCGTAGCGGGGTTACCGTACCTGCTCCCGCTCCGAGCCTTCCAGCCGAGCAGAGGTCAGAACCTGGGTTTACGTTTCATTCGGCAGATGGCATCTCTCGCAACACAATACCTGCTGTTCTCGCTCGCGCTATTAGCGCTAATACGATAGATCAAATTACCAGCAAAGTGCCGGATTAGGAACTATAGAACAGTTTCTGTCTCAAAATGGACTTTTATTATGTCATCACAAATTACAAAGCATCCATCCTTTCTTTAGTCCTCAGGCAGAGGAAGTTTTGACCTACAGGAGTATTCTGGATATCGGATTGATTTTTTGGTTGGCACAAAGATACTGGTTTTACAAGCACCACGATGAGGCAGGCACAGATTTACGGATGACTGCCCTGTGGACATCCACTATTCCAAGTCAGAAACAGTAAAAAAATCAAACCAAACCAACAAAAAAAAAGCCCAGTAGCAACACACATCACCTTCATTTGATGCCAGGCCTCTCCTTACTTAAGGGTGCAGTCCTTCAAACAGAAATAACTGAGGAATGTAAGATATTTATTGCTGGAAAGTTTACTTTCTCAGCTCAAATTTGAACTTGAGTTCGCATCTCCCACCTTTCACGGGTGCAAATAACAGCAAATTCAGTTCAGATTAGCTGGATGCTCAAATCCTAGATTTCTCTTTCACATCTCTAAGTAGAACACAGGGCAGGTATAATTTATATGCAGAAAAACAGCTTCTAAAAATTAAAAGTAGACTTTTACCTAGTGTGATCCCTGACCATTGTTTATCCTATGGTTTTTACAGCTACAGAAAACAGCTGATACAGCTTGCGTTCCCCGTCCCGCTCGCGCAGGTGAGGCAGGCAGATGACTATCAGCGGGATATTACAGCGAAGATCTGAACAAAAATGTTAAGTTCTACTCCACAGAAGCCATCTCTGCAGGACACATTGGTTCAGTCAACCCTTCAATTATCAGAGCGGTTGATCGGGGCTGTGGATCAGCCCAGCGCACAGATGCAGACAATCCAGAGCTGGCTTTGTGCAGAGACAGCTTCACTTTGGGCAGACTTGTTAGCTCAGACAACACGCCGGCACACGCAGAAGGGTCCCCAGGGCAGCTCAGGTGCCACGTCCGGCTGGCTCCGCGGCCACAGACCCCCAGCCTAACCCAGACCGACCGCGATGCCCCGTTTTAGTGGCGCTACAGAGGGAACAGTGCAGAAAGAAAAAAAGTTGCACAGTAGATGTAGTGTATCACTGCACCGGAATCAGCCTGCAACCTCTCCCATACGCTTGTTCTCCGGTGGCTGGGATGCACGCGGAGCGTATTTGCTGGGCGCGGGGCAGAGCAGCTGAGGCAGGAGCGCTGAGGGACACGGACAGGCACGGCGAACGCAGCCACGCCGACCTGCAACGGATCCGCACAGACACAGCCCGACCTCCTCCAAAGACGGGCCTTCCTGGGTCTTCCATCGGTGTATAAAGTTCTTTGCAAATATTTCATTTTTCATTATTTTCCCCTTCATGCTGCAGAGCTACAGCCCTCCCAAATAAAACTAACTCTGCCTGCTAGGTTCTTTGTGTTTATCTATATTGATTACAATCATTTGATTTACAATACAATTGATTACAGCATTTATAAAGGAACAGTCTAACATTAATGGTGCCTTCAATCCCTCAACGCTAGCAAAACTTAGATTCTATGAGTCATTTTTAAACCGGGGTAACTGCTGTGTTTCCAACGTTGTACAGCAACGAATCTTTTTGAAAAAGCTTATCTTGTATTAACTTTTCTCCTTCACAATCTATCCAAAGCCACGGCAATGGGGGACTATCAGAAAAACCCCTAGGCATCCACGATACAGTTTTATTCACAAATCCAAGCTGAGACTCAGCTCCTGTTTAAGTCTTTTGCTAGTCTGAAAAAAATCTTAGGGACTTCTCACACGAGTAAAGAGGCATGCAAATTTTAAAATATATTTGCTTAACTAACAGCTTAGTATATTGTGAGTTAAGATGCATTATGTAGTTTTACTACATTTTGATGAAACAAAGGAAGCACGGAGAATAAAAGATAATAGCCATAGGATGGCAAAACGAACATTCTTTGCAGTATAATTCTCTAGAACAATTCCATCTTACATGATAAAATAAGTTCTGCCAGCAATGCTTCTAAAACGGAAGGGGAACGACCAGGAAGCCAGCAACAAACCATGTAAGAACTGCTGAGCTGAAGCAGGTAAGATCACAATCTTGTTGATCTCTGCTCACGCGCGCGCTCTCTTCAGAGAGCTCTCAGTTTCTGAAGTGCCGTAGGAAACGATGATTAGCAGTGGTGGAAGCAAAAGCCACAATTACGCTGACACGCCGAGTCAACAGTGCATGGCTTCTGGAACGTGTACCTCTGTAGGGCGTGAAAACAGACAAGAGCTGAGAGGTACGGGGACTCTGCAGCGCGCAGGGACAAGCGGGAAAGGCAAAACACTTTGGCACAGAAAAAGGCAATGGTTTTTGCCTACAGACAGGTCTTCCCTGTGTTCATCAAAAAAAAAAAAAAAAAAAAAAAACCCCAAAAAAACCGAGCTAAGGCTTCCTTCTCCCCAAACTGGAAAGCCTAAGGAGGGGACTGACCAAAAGAACAAGGAAAGAGGAGCCTCACTTTATCTTTTGAAAAAGGCATAAGATGTAATCTTCACGGGGGTGGGGAAGTCAAGCATTTTACACAGGAGAACAATGACATTATCGACTCAATAAAGTTAAGAAAACTTGAATAAATGAAGATAAAGAGATTAGATTCATAGCAAGAAGGAAGTGAAGGGTATACAACACTATCCTGAGAGGCCAAAACTATGCATGAAAGCAAAGAAATTGCACAAAAACATTAAAAAAAAAAATACAAAGAAGGAAAAGCACGGTTTCAGTTCCCAGATATTCCCTGCAGAGCAAAGGCCACCATCTCCTTCTCTACACTGATGTGGCCAACAGGCCAGCACATCTTCTCAAAGGCCAGTTTGGGAGCTCAGGTTGTGCATACACCAGCCATGGAAATGTTCCTCATTTGGCCCACGCAGCACAGAACCTCGCTGCTTCGACAACCCAGAACTGTTCAAGTCTAAAATAATCATAGATTAGGTCCAGCCAAACTAGTTCTATAGCCACAATATGGCTATCAAAAGCAGAATTTGTCCAAGCCTGGTCTCTACGTGGATAAAATCCCCACAAAGAACAGTATTTCTTGGGTAGAAATGGTTTAAAGGATATAGGTGAAACCCTTATCTTTCACCTAAGTCCTAAAACCAAGGACTGTCCTTTGTTAGCATTACGTCTGCCATACACACACAAAAGGATGAATCCCTGAATTTTGGAAAAAAAGAACATTTTAATTCATTCCAGTTACAGCAGAACCCTCCCACAAAGTATGCAAGACAATGCGCTGTGTTTGGGTACAGATGTTCTACTCTTCCTGAGATTTACTGATAAGTGCTCCCAAAACAAACCACCACATTTTCCCTCTTGCGTACAACTGTTCTAAGACCTCAGTATCTAAAACTTGCCTAATTTCCTCCAGCTCTGAGGGCACCTCCAGTCTCTCTCACATCCCAGGCTAATTAAACTCGCCTGTTAACACAACTGAAGACTAATTCTGCAGTGCCAAAGACAAGCTTCAACGCACCAGGTGACAAGAGGACTACTCAAGGAAGAGGCTATGATTGCCCACCTAGCTTGGTCTCCTCTGAAACCATTGGAACAATGAAAACTCAGAAATTTAGATCCTGCTTTGACAATGTCAGGTAAGGCTGCCAATCTTTCTCTAGTGCACCAAGGCTGAGGATAATCTAAAAATTCAGATCAAGACCAACTTGAGTAATGATGCTTCAATATTGCTGAAAATACACTCAATATTTAGTAGTGCCACCCCCCGGCATTTGTTAACATGTTCCCCTTTCAATAAGATACTTGTCTTTTTTCTTTGCCCATAAGCCCAAAATCCTAAAATAGCCGTTTTAAGAACACTTTATGCAAACTTCATAAGGCCTGTATTAAATCCAAGATGCGCAAAAGGCTCTTGCTAGTTAAAAAAATATTTCATAACACGTAAATTCATTGCTACTCAGTGTGTAACAAGCTGCGGTACATTTCCATCTGTAGCATGAACTAATTCACCTGTACGTTACCATGAATTACTATTAAAATATCTTGTGATAAATACAGAATGGGAAATAAAGATACAACTTCGTGAAATGGAGCTACAAGAAGTCATCTGTGCCAAGAATTCCCCCGTAAACACGAACAAAAATCCACAGATCAAGCAGAGAATAAAGATTTTCTATTTTATTACTGTTGAAAAATAAAAACAATTCCGATGATTCATGTTAAAGCAAGACCCAAAGTGGTCAGATTATACAACTACTGGAGGGAAAAAAAAATTCATCACACTGGAGAGTAGACTGCCAGCACGCACAGCCCTTCCCCCAAAGCAAGGCGCACCAAGCACCACCCACCATGCCAAAGGTTAAGTCATTTAGTCAAGTTCAAAGATCTTCAAAGAGCTCTCAGATCCAGATAAGCCCATATGTTACCAAAATTCTGTGAAAAGCTATTACTTTCCAATCTGCTTTTCATGTCTACGTTACAGAACACACAGATGCTTGGCATCACTCGGTCTCCCTAAATTCTCACACCAGATAATCAAGGCTCACCAACGACTTCCCTATCTCAAACCCGAAGAAACGTCTTTATTCCATCAACACTTGGTCCACTTGTAAAAATTGAAAGTATCCATAAAAGCCCATTCAGTTACTGCACAATAAGTGTTAATTTGCTAATTTCTTCGCAGGTAATCAATTAAAATGTAAAATATTGGATAAAATTAGTTGCACTAAATTTAACAGCTGCTCCATAAGCATAATTAGTTTCACAAGGGCCATATGTATTCCGAACAGAGACGGAGTTGAAACAAATAAGCAGCTTTTAAAACAAGTTTGAGGAAATCTGCATTTAATTAGCAGGTGGGCACTACAACTGCATAATGTTTTTATACATTTATATTTATGAAGTGACAGAAGATCTAAAGGCTTTTTAAAATGGCGTTTATTGTTTGAATGGGAACTGTTTTGCTGCATGCTAAAGTGATTTAAATCCTTATAGCTCTGCTTTGAAAAAATCATAAATGGTGAAAGAAAACATGTGGAAAACTGTAAAACTAGAAAGAATTTGCGACAAAAAGCAGATACGCATACCATAACCAAAAGGAAACTACACTTAATTAAACGTACACTACATCTGGAATATCAGCCTAATAAAACGTGAAACTATTAATTTTCATTGTTCTAAAGGAAATGAGGTCAGTGCCGTTTAGTATTTCCCCAATTACATTGCACTAAAGCACTGAACTCTATCTTAGAGGTACCAGCTAATCTTTTCAAAACACCGCAGTTTGAAAACAATCACCAAGACAGACTTGGTAAAATGGAAAGAGGAATTAGAACGCAAACACAAGACGGCTCAAAACGAGCGCTCTTTCAGCGAAGGTAAGATTTTGTAAAAATAACTAACTTTATCGGCAAAAGGCGACCACTCAAACCAAAGTTTGAGATGCCAAGGTCTTCCCTAGCATTCTCCTAAGCATCTCAGCGGTTACAACTCTTATTCGATTGCTATTAGCTCAACAGCCACAAACAAAACTCAACACATTCATGGCTCTCCAGCAATAAATCAAAAGTCTGGGACAGAACAATGGAACACAACTGCACTGCGTCAGACCTGGATATTCATAAAGGTGATAAAGGCACGCTGCAAACGCACAACCAATTACAGCAAAGTGACATGTTCTCCTTCAAAGTACATGAAGAAAAAGTTTGTTTCACTCAACCTCACTAGCAAGAAAAAAAAAAAAAAATCATTATACAAGTTCTTGGGGAAAGTAAAATAATTTCAAGCATCAACTGCAGTCGTGCAGAGTGTGGAAATTATTAATATTGTACTTTTTTTTTTTTTAGTGCAAATCCTGCTACCTCGGTAAAACATTTCAGGTTACTATTGGTTTGCAACACCAAAATGCATGTGTTTGAGGAAGTTAAATATTGATTTAAATACAGATTATACATATGATAAGCTGGTTTGTTTATTTATTGTTAAATATAAGGGGGGGGGAGAATGAAACTAGGAAGAAGCAGAGAGTCAGCTTCTAAGTCTGCAACGAAGCTGGTGCTATGGGGAAGTTGTTTCAAGCCAGCAGTTTAGACCCTTGGTAGGTGACAAAAGAAACGCAAGATAAAACATAAACAACAACAGGGACAATCAAGAACACAGTTTGCAGAACTGAGACAGTGGATTCACCGGATACAGGCATCAACTTAGTTCAGTAATAATTCCCCACCTATAAATTACATTAATTACATAATCAAACACTTGAGGAAAGAATACTCAAAATTCCAGTAAGCTGTAATTAAAAAAAGTAGTTACTGAAAACTTGGCATGAAGAGTACATAAATGCAGCCAGACAGAAGAACCAATAAAGAAGACACTACTTTTAGTCTTGTTTCATAGAATCACAGAATCTTTAAGGTTGGAAAAGACCTCCAAGATCATCAAGCCCAACCGTCAACCCAACACCATCATGTCTACTGAACCATGTCCAGAATTTATTCGCAAGCAGTCTGTTACAAATCTAGCTCTCCAAACTACAACCTTCTGGTCTACCTCTTCTCACTTCCAAAGAAGATTGAGGTGCCACCTTTGCCACGACACCTTGACTATCCTACAGAGCTTCCTTACAGGAGCTGAAAGGCTCTAGGTCCAGTGCCGACTGCGGCAGTGCATCTCCAGTTCAGCATGTCTACATCACCACAAAGGTGTTGAAAAACCTACAGGAGATCAACGATTGGATGAAAATAATTTACTCCAGAAATACATAAAGTTTACTCAAATTGTGCTTTTTTGAGTTCAGACAGAACTCCTTGCCCAAGAAAGGAGGGACAGAAGAGAAAGCTGACCATGACCCTACCAGCTGCAGGAGCACTTCAGCAAAAGCCTGCACAGAAAACTAAAACCAGAAAACAGACTTTACTAAATATTATCCGAAAAACAGAAATTATCATGGATTGAACAGCTGCTATTCAAGCATGGAGATAACTTTTTGGTTTTGTGGACGTCCTTTTACAACATGCACTAACCTGCAGGTAACTTTACCTTGCTTCCTTCATCAAACAGCTCACTTGAGGAGCATTTCCTCCCGAGCAGAAGTGTGATCTGCTCGAGGCGGCCAGACGCGCGTTACAGATCTGTATGGAAGTACCTAAACTAAGGGCAGTGTTATTGGATACACATTATTTTTGCATTCAGCACAGCAAACCATATATGTTCTTTTCAACAGGCTGCTTTGTGCAGAAGCAGGAGTGTGGGAGCAGCTGTGGCCGAAGGAAGCGTGATGAAGTGTGCCGGCTGGGATTTGGGAAGGGAGAACAGCCGTGTGAACAGCTCGCACCCATCTACTGGAATTGCAAACTGCTCCACTCCGTTCGCAATGGCAGCAGGGGACTCTCTCCCCACCGTTTCCCTTCAGCTTACGCAGAGATTGCTAATTGCCCCAGATATAACTGCTCCAAAGGAGCTGAGGAGCTTTGGCCTCATCTTCATTAGGTGAAACACATCGCATCATTCATTTCCCTCGTTAACCCCTAAGAAGGCTCTCAACTGCCTCCCTTTGCTAAGAGTCCACCTCAAATTAGGACTGCCAGTTTAAGAACACATCTATTTCTACACAAAATTCATTCCTTTCACATCTTTCTTTTTTTCTCTTGAACACAAGGCTTTAAAAGCGACTCAGCCTCAAGATGAGGCAAAAGCAAAGCAGCTGTTAGTCGCTATGCAAAGGTACCAGCAAGGATTCCTTCCTCTCCTAACCCAATTCCAGAACTGCCAGTGCTTAGGGTGAAGAAAAAGCAACCAGAAAAAAAGGCTGTGTGAAACTTCTGTTCCTTCAGATTGTCTAATCCTGCAGAAAAGACATTTCATATCTTTTTTTATGTTCTTAAAAAAAAATATGGGAAAACTTGAATTCTATATGAACGAATAAGGTAACATTCTATTAGCAAGTAAATTCATCAGGCTTTGTAATTAATTTATACATACACAAGCAGTTATTCTATTGTGCATACAGCTGGAATCTATCTTAAAAAAAAAAAAAACCCAAGGGTCCAGCTTGCTTCAGGACTCCCAATAAATACACCAAATTATTTGTTTCTGCATCACGCAGGCATTAGTGACTCTGCATCTGCTATGACAGGAAGATCTGGATGTATCCCACAGTCACGAAAAAAAGGCCAAATTAATTTTCCAGATGGAATCACTAGCCAGGTAATTATTTGTTGTAAATTTGACAACACCTCTGGTATTACATTAAAAAGTTTCTGAGGTTATCTTACATTAAAAGATTCTGAGGTTGAAATTTTCACTTCCCCAGTGCCTCTGAGGAGTTCAAAGCAGTCACAGGTAAGTGCTGCTCCTCTGTCTCTCTTTGAGAAGACCACTGTTTTATTTTTTGTGACTGTAAAACATCTAAGATTGAGGCCAATCACGGTTTGAGCTTAAAGATGCTGTAATATTTATACGTCCTTACATCCACAGAGACATATTAGACAGCTGAATGAAATTACCTAAACAGATGCTTGAAATCAGCTTACACCATGGAACGCTGACTGTTCTCATAAACAAAAAAAAAAAACAAACCAAAAAAACCCAACCCTAAAAAACAAAACAAAACCAAAAAAAATAACCAAAACCCAACCCAGAGATTACAGCACTGTCATCACCAACATGAGGCACTCAAACCACGGAGTACCACCATCATGGATCCAAAATGGAACCAACAGGGAAAAAAAAATCCTGACAATTCTCATTGTTCAACACTGCAGCAAGTTGCAGTACCATTTAAAAGGCTCAAAAACCTTAAAGACAAGGTTAAAGCATACGCTTGTCCTTAGAAACAAATGCCTCATCTAAAAGACTGGACCTATGGAGACAGGCTCGATTCGCACGATGACCAGAGGTCTCAAGTGACACTCTGGAAATAATTCTTTGGTGAAAAGCTGTGGGTCTGCTTGTACTTGACTGGTAACAAATTAAACCATTACTCTCTACTCACAATTAAGAAAAATTGAAAACTTTGGGGTATTTTTTTTAGTTCAGTGATAGCCAGACACTTTAGGTTTCAATTTTATGAGATGTAAAAAGTCTGAGGTATTCCACCTACACTTTTTACCACAGTAGGTTTATGAAGCATACAGAAAGACTTTTAGAATACCGGCTTGTTTTCCCAAATTAAAAAGAAACATCTTAACATATTTAATAAAAATAGCCGTAACTTTACTATAGGATCAAGTCTCTGAAAATTAAGTCATAAAAGGGCTTTAGAAACTCCTAAAGTGCACACACACAAAAAAGCAAAAACATCTCACACCATTTGGTGAAAATCTTTTGAGGACACAACATAAACAGTTTGTATTTTTATTACTATTTTTCAATACACTTTCCATAAATGCACAGATAATTTTCTAATTTACATGCAAGTTAGATGCATCTTACTTTAATATTTTGTACTTTACAAACACAGAGCAGATAGAGGAGAGCACAGTCCTTTTTTTAATATTCTCCTACTGAACAGCTTATTTGCTGGAGCCTGATGAAGAATATACAGCTGACTGGGTTATCAGCTGCAAAATCTACTTTACTGGAAGTTATCACCTATAGCCCTGTTGCATCCTTCCCAAACCCCAACTCTAATGACTAATTAAAAACTCCAAGGAAGGGGTGGGAAAGAAATTCTGAGAGTTTTACTTAGTGTTCCAAAAGAAAAAATGTTTTCATCATGGACCCTGCAACTGTTCCATAAAATACTGTAAAATAAAACATATCAAAAAGAGAAACAAGGAAATTTGAATTGTTTTTAAAAAATACATAAAGCAACAAAACTGCTTTATTGTTCCACTTCAAAATGTATTACGACTGTTCTGATCAATCGATGATCTGGATCACAAACTACTTGATATTAGCCCCAATTTAAATGGGTAATAACGATCAATTAAAATGTGATTTCTACATACCCATTCCTTCGTTTAAAAAACAAACAAACAAAAAAAGATTCTCAGTTGTACTATGGTATTCTCTTCTAAGCTTTGTTTTTGTTTAAAACATAAAATAACAAAACCTCACTAAACCACAGCAAAAGCATGAAATAATTACAGAGCCTGCCACAGCAGCTATTACGTACCACACGCATATCCATTTGAAACCTGAAGGCAAGAATGCAAGTGTAAACTGTATTATTTCTGTCACTGAGAATATGCAGTTAACAAGAAAACTCCAAAAATACAACACAACCTGTTGTGTCCCTCAAGAGCTTCAACAATTCCCTCCCCAACAGCACATGGCACCTTCCAGAACATCAACACCGGTATGGGGAAGTTGGGGTGGAGGGAACTGGAATATAATGACATTCCAGAACTGAAAGGCAGTAACATGCATTAAGCTAACAACGTACTAAGCAAGGAAACTTGCCTGCCACCCCTCCGCCACCTCCAAGGCCTCTTCAGCAGTCACACCTCTTCAGTCCCCACACCTACGACGACACCGCGAGCTGCCTGCGATTCACTGTGCTGGCAGTCAGTTGTTCTACTGCTGCGTATTTTCCATGTCTCTCCAGCTTGGGTTTTGCCTCACACCTCTTGTTTCCTGCTACCAATCAAACTACCGAGTCTTTGGGGCTGAAATTCTCTCGTGAACACTCATCAGTACTGCAGACAGCACGCTAAGAACTTCATCCCCGTCTGGCGCTTCCCTATTATAAGTAACATAACGGTGCGTTGATTAAGCACGAGCAATCAAGATATCACCGTTCCTCAGATGAGATGATATCATCTCTAACAATCTACTGTACTTCACACTTGCAGCGTACTAGAAACTGGAAAACGTTGGTTACCAAGCTTCAGTTTCATAAGACGCACCAATCTCATGATCGTATCAGCTTACTGTAAGATATGTTGGGAAAGAAGGTCAAGACTTCGTTGTATTATTCAGATAATTCGATCTTTTTAATTTAGCTGAAGCATGGGAATACTCCATAATTCAGATACTTTACCACAGCCTTCTGGAAAGCTCTCATCAGAATACTCAAGATCTAACTTTATCCTGCTGCCTGATTCGCAATGTTTGGACCTCTAACGCTCCTTCCAGGCTCGGTGTGAGTGAGAACGCATCCTAACAACCCTAATTATCACCCCTCTGAGCAAGGGGCTTTACTGCCTTGCACTGAAGATCAGAGTTGCAATCTAACACACTTCACAGTCTACAGCTGGAAAACTGTTGAAATACTCCGATTTTAGCAAACACTTGCTCATTAGGTCCAGCAGACAGGACAATCAGTGGTGTCAGGTGTGTAACTGCGCAGATGTTTTGTCTTCATCCTGTAAGTCAGGTACACCTACGGACCCCACGGGGATAGGTCGCAGGTTTTCTCCTCAGCAAGCAGCTGAGCCCTGACAGCACTGATACACACTCCCTCCCTTCTCTGTACTTGTGTTGGTTCCATTCTCTACTTCGTCTTGATTTACAGGGTTTTCCCAAGTACATTTCACAGTAGGCTGGAATCATGAACAAGAGGACCCTTACATTCTGGTCTGATAGTTCAAATTCTCAATGTCAGAGACTTAAGGAAGAATAACCAGCTGACCTGACATTAATAATGGAGAATAAACAGCTACTAATCTAAATTGAAGGTGTGCTTGAAATTCGCCCTCATTTCCCATTTCCCACACTTCCTCTTTGCTCTTCCAATGCCTTATCCAGCAGCTGTCGTCGGCCTCCTCATTGGAAGATAGGATACAAAGTTATGAACAAAACCATATACGTTCTCAGCACAAGCACATTTTTGAGGAATGGGCAGTTTTTAACAAGTTTTTGTTAGTTTGTTCTATCGCTTACTTGTGGTACCATTTATTTGTACGCTGTAGCACAGAGCGCAACACTGGGACAGGATGGAGCGCAAGAAGCCGCAGCGGGAAACAAGACCATTTGGCCATTTTCAAGTCATTCTCAAAGGGGAAAAAAAACCAGACCAACCAAGAGTTATCTAACATTCCCAATGCTGTTGATTCCTTGGCAATAGGTCTACCCTTGATGGGACAGCTCGGCCATAGGGGTCTCCAGCCAGGACAAAGCGAAGGGAGCTGAGCTCCGAGCAGCGCAGGACAGACCCACGTAAGCCTCAGTGCCCCTTTCACAAGTCACACCTGGGGAGCGACGTGACATCGGCCTACAGTCATCTGATCACTCAAACTTGTGGAAGGGGCGTGAATAATTTGCTCAGCGTGTGAAATTTTTCTGGTTTTTATTTACTGCTTCTGTTCAGCCATTTACTTGAAAAATATGAAATTTTCTCTCCTCTAGTTCAGTGGAAGAGTCAAAGGTGCAGACAGATTTTGGAGTCTGTCATCAGAAATGGAAAAGCTCTACCTAAAAGGCAACTAAAGTTGTTAAATAAGTTCTTCTGTACTGTGCGTTTCATTTTAAAATACTCTAAAAAGACTTACAAGAGCTTGAGAAAAGATCCTTTCCTTGGTTTGTAGTCCTCAGCTGCTATAATGGTACAGTCTTTAATTGTACACTGTGTTTTTGTTAGATGCTAATGCATCCTTACTTAAATTATTAAAATAAAGTGCCTTAAAGAGTTCACAAAAGATGAATGACTTTGCTAGTAAAAACTGCATTTTGTTAGTCAAAAAAGAGACACAAATATGTAAACTACATGTCAATGAAAACAGGTCAGTCATATTTTCTTCCAGTATATATGAAAAAAAAAAAAATTATCTAAACCGCATTTGCTGTGCATTTCACATGGCTATGAGAATATTTACCAGTGCCCCAGTGTTGGGTGGTCTGCGGAGAAACAGCACAACGTCCATACAGGGCAGTAAATTCAAGGTACACTAGAAAAGATGACTGCTTCAAGACAGAGAGAAGTCCTGAGGAATGGGAAGTACCGGCCAGTGCTCTGCTCATCGTTTCAGAGCACGCTAACAAAGCCCCGCGGAAAACGAGCTGATCCTCCCAAGCAAATCCCAAAAGGACAGCAGAAAAGACCTCCCGTCGTCAGGGAGGAGGAGAGTCAGCACAGGGAGAGACTTTGTAGAGCAAAGCTGGCAACGGGGTCCACTCAGAACCCCAAATTCAACACAAACCAGAGGCTGAAGTTTGGTAATCGCATAAATGTACGTTTCAAGTTCTCGCTGTGTTGAGAACTTTATCGTTTCGTAACTCACATGACAGCTACACTTACCGATTCCCATTGCGCTGCTACACCACATCAAAGCAGAACACACACATCCGTGGTTACAACTTTGACTAACACCAGAATTTCCAATACAATTAATCAGAAAGTTCAAAGGCAGATTAAAACTGCCGTTCCATCCTAAAACGTATTTCCTAGTAACAGTTTTGATGATCTACGCAGCAGCATTCCCATTACCACGTATTTGACGGGACTCCATCAAATAAAACTCCTAACGAGTATCAGTAAGAAAGGCTATCCGTATTTTATATCATTTTTCTGTCTTGCATATTTGTTTACAAAAGTGATCTCTTCTCAAAAGATTACCATTATACAAGCCTGAAAATTAAAACAATTTCTAAAAATTGAAAAGAATTCTGCAGCTTTCCTTAAGGATTAGTTTATGTTTTAGTTGATGCTACCACAATTCGCTTGCTTTAACCCCTTATCTGTTATTTGAACTAATATTTCATAAATAAATGATACTTTTTGCTTTTTTAAAATGAATAACTATTTTCAATCAACCTTACACTTTAAACGTAAGTTTAAAAAAGAATTGTTCAGATTGTGATTTAACATTAAATTAGTAGAACCACATTTTTTTGTGGCAAAAATGGCAAAGCTGACCTTTATTTTATTAGCCTACAATTTGCTCACCGGTGTTTTCTTAAGCTATACGAATGGCTTATGTACGTCGACAACATCCCACAGATGGTTCTGATTACGTTCAACAGGACAACGCGCTCATTGAAAACCTTCACAGACGCGTACCTAATGGGACGTCGCATTAAATCTGACAGAGAAGATGAAATAACTACATGCCAATTATAACATCTCAAAAAAGGTCATTTTCAAATGATAGTCGCAACATTGCTAACGTCGTTATTGACAGAACCGGTGCACTAACGTTCACGTAAGAATGAGTTTTTAAACACGTGCGATTATTATAGGGCTTTCTTCTGCCAGAAGATGTCCTTGAACGTACGTAGCTGTCAACATCTTGGAAATAGATGCCCCTAACTACAAAACTCTGGTCAACGTCAGAATTCGATTGGACTACTACTTGCTTCCTCTCTTAATGCTTAATGACTAATTCCTCAGAGATAGCCTTAAAAGCCCTAAAATGTTGTCCTTGGGTAGAAACTTTCACTCAGCAATCAATCGGGAGCAAATGAGATGATTGTGTTGAAATGCAGGGCGCTGTTTAAGCTAACAAATGAACGAAGAAAGGTAGTGTATCGGAACATATGCCACCACACTGAAGTCGCTAAAAGGGTCTGCTGGAAGAATATTTGGTTTCCAGTGAAGCTAATATGCTATAAGAAGGGACAGCGATGAAAGAATACCAAGTCATATGGAAATCCAAATATAGTGACAGACACAATTATTTTACTAATTGCTAATGAATACAGTCAAGTGGCTTCAAAAAGCAAAACTTTGCTTGGACTGCTTCAGGTTTTGACCTCTGCATGAGCAAATGCATTTCAAACTGAAGCCCACCAAAATTGATTAACGGCGCCAGCCAAGGCCAGCGTGTAGCTGAAGCTTTTTTCCATCTATCACATGGCCCCAAGGATAGTTAAATGAACCTTAAAATGGCTACAAACAGCTCAATGACTACACAGACTCCTGCCAATTAGAAATAATTAGGCAGTCATTTTGGTGGTGAGTCTTTTTAAGTGCATACATAATGATGCAATGATGCTTATTAGCGATCTCGTATGAGCTATGCTCAAACAGCCTGGAATAATTATGCAACTATCACAAAGCCTCGCACATCTCTGTACTTCACCTTAATGCATTTAAAAATCCACTTCATTACCTCCAGTAATTAATCCTCCATTAATTGCAGGAAAAGCCCAGTTTACCGTGCTTCGTTTCTAATTATCTTATAAATAGTTATGGTTCTAATTAATGTGTTCATTAAGCTGAATATCTTTCTCAAAGCCATGCTCAGAGCAAAGGTTCCGCTTTTGAGAGAAAAAGCCTAACTAGCCATAAGGTGAGGCCATTTTGGTTGTATTTGCTTTTATTTTAGTATATTCAACCTCCTAATTGGCATTTAAAATCTAATTTGGAAGAACTTCAAGAAGACTATATAGTAGAAAAATAGGAAAAGGATTTTTTTTTTTTTTTTTGCCCATTCTCCAATCAAGAAGCTTAGAGACTTAACAGGGAAACTTTTAGCATATCTTTTTGATATAGGCTGCTAACAGATTTTCAGAGCTATGCCACAGATTAATTTAAATTCTATTACAACCTAGTTTTCCCCTATGTTTCCATATAAAAGGAGAAAAAACTACAAAAGAAAAATAGCTAACAGTATATGCATCATTTAAATATATATACATTACTACCCTTGCCTTCATTTCTAGGATATAAATCAGCAGTACAGAATTACAAAAAAAAAGACAATCAGTTATTCGAGCCGAGCATAATATAACCCTTCAAAGTCAGTGAGCGTTTCTGAGTTTGCCTGACTTAGGAGCTGATATGATCCTATGAAAACCGCAACTGAAGAATATTTTTAAATAATATTTAAGGATAAGGAAACTGCACATTGAAAGCCTATTTTCACAGTATTTTAGAGATACGCATAGATGAATTTGCGGAAAACTTAAAGATTCAAAATTGAAAATAAAATAAAAAAAAAATCTACAAAACTAAATCCAAAACATTTAAGGTACAGTTAATATTAAGGTAGAGACATTAACTTCCTATCTTTTCCTACATTTCAATTTTTTTTTTAAATATACATTATATTTAAATACATCTCTTTCCAATTACACTATGCAAAAACAAATAGAAGTTTTCACATTTTTTCCTTAATGTGATCACATATTTAACAGAAAATATGTGCTCAGGTAGTTACTTAAACACTATTTGAACAGTAAAAATACACAGGCTCTAGATACGCCTGAAATTATCCGATGTGTTTTGACAATCTTTTCTCCCTGTAACACCACACCTTGCAATCACTGGAATCACTGAAGCCAAGCGCAGCTTTGCCATCGACTCCGAGAGGGCCGAAGTTTCGTACCAATAAACCTCTATTAGGACCAGATGAAGCGTTATCCTTGCGTATATCTTGCTCTTGCATTTCAGGGAGACACGGTGCCTTGCCTTAGAAACCAGCAACATCCCCCAGTCACAGCGCCTTTCTCCAGCTTTAAAATTGCCCCTCACCTGATCTCAACTGGACCGACCCAGGCTTGACCCGTTTTTCCTCAACACGCATTCTCCATACATGAGGAGCAAGAGCGAGCTTTCGGACAGATCACTGCACCGAACCATCCTGAAGCAGGGCTGGGAGGAGGAGTACGGGCACTGAGGGATAAAGAGACAGTCAGGAAAGTGTCACGCTGCCCCAACTTTAATCCGCTTAATCTGGCATGAACTCACTCCCAAAGCAGGCTTTGGTCGTAATATCAACAAAATATGGCAGCTCCCTATCTGGATCTTGAAGTACAATTGATCTATAAGGTATAAAATTATAAAATTTGTTTGTACTACTAAAAATACTGTGGGCAGCAGCTACTATCCTACTCAGGAAGACAGCATGGCCTGCTACTGAGCAAAGGCTTCAGCTGAAGTCTTGGACAAAAGCAATGATCAAAGAATTCCAGGGCACGCATGCCGATTTATACAGAGGAGTGATCATCTCTAAAAAACAACACAACAACAGCAAAAAACCTCTGAAGCAAGAGTCAGCACCTACCATCCCAGCCACAAAGATGGATTTGGATTGGCACACAGCACAGCTAGGAGCAAAGAACCATTGAGAAAATTGAGAAAAATAGCCAAGAATTGAGAAAAATAGCCAAGAAAGGCAGTGGTCCCCAGGCCCTGGCTCTCACGGAGCTCCCAGCTAGCTTCAGCCCCAGAGGCAAGAGGTTACTGATGAACATCTTACCTCTCTGGTTGTTAATTTCTCCCAGGACCTGTTATACTTTTAGCAACATATTTAATCTCCAGTTTAAGAAAAGCACAGCGTCAGGCACAGCATACGTCAAAAGTTGCCGGCCCCTGATCCAACGTGGCTGCTGTAAGAACAACAATAACTTGACTGAAGTACCACAGGAGCAATATACACAGATAATTGGGAAGGACTATGGTAACCAATCTATTCATACATAAAGTAAAGGCGGCAGGGAATCTGTGGAAGAAGCAGTAATCCATCATCAAAGCGATTGTGACCATGTAATCTCAACTCTGGCATGTACAACCTCAGCAAGGTTGGCTTAGGTACACCCAACAAAATTCAGGTTGAATTTCTGAAATACAGGAGGTTGACAGCTACTTGTATTCTATTGTTACAGGGTAACTGTTACTCTTGCTAGGGTTTATTTACATTCTGATGAGTCCCGTAGAAAAGATTTAGCAAAACACTTTTGCAGCAGAAATACACGGGTTTTGCCTGTATCTTTTTGAGCTAGATTCTGTTACTGTCATACGTTATTAGAACTGGAAATAATGAAAGATGGGAATAAAGTAAACAGTAAAATGTTTCTGCTAAATTCTACAAATTCATGTTTTGCATTTGGGTAGTCACGTTCTAGCAACGAACACTGGAAACAGCAGCAAATGACACAGCAAACGACGATGGTCTTCCGTTACCAATGCATCTCTAAGACATCTGCTCTGTGTTGGTTTGCATAGCTGCCTCTGGAAACACGAGCTCTGCAGCAAAAAATAATAGATTCTAATTCACGGCCAGAGCTTTGGTAGCAGAGAAAAAGAAGATTAAAAAAAAAAAGAGTAGAAATGCATAGTAGTTTAGAATGTAGACACATCAAAACCAAAAAGCCAATCCTCCACTAAGGGGAATGATCATCATCTTGTCTTCTTCGTACCTTTTCCCAAACAGAAAACTGAAGCGTTAAAAAAACCACCCCAAAAAACCACCAACCTGCAAATGCACCCTTTCCCAAGGGGAGAAATAAAAGGTTTTAGAAAAATAAGAAGCTGTGCTTAAAACACATGCTGTGTACCTAACACCTGGACCGCTTTAGGAAAAAAAAACAACTTTACATGTAATTAGACTCAATACTGAGCTCTAAATGAACAGCACTTATGCATTCAAACCTTTTTAAGGCTTTTTTTTAATATACCAACGAAAGGCATCAAAGCAACTGTCACTAGCAGCTCTCTGGCCTTATTGATAACTTGAGAGCCCTTGGCGTTGCCTTATGAAGTTTCATTTCCCAAAGCGGTCACTTAGATCTCGGTAACGCGCTCATCGGTGGGTTAGTGCTCACCTCTGGTTTTTCTTGAACAGTCATGTAAACAAACTGTTAAGCTGCACTTAAAAAAAGTCAGTTGTTATTGCTAAAAAAGGATTTTTACAGGCTATTGGTGATACAACCTGCAATGCAACAAGATCCTAAATAAAAACTGCAGGTTTTGATTTATTGTGAGGAAAAAAAAAAAGAAATGATCCGATTTTACCATCCACAGAAAAACTAAAGATCACTTGAGCAAACTCAGTAATCTGAATTTCACTAGTTCTTCCCCACCCCAAGCCATTATTTGAAGTTTAATGAAATAAATACTACAATATATCTTAATTAAATACACATTCTAATGGACCAAAGGCTCCAAATTTCCCCTTTCTCACCAGTAAGAGGAGAGAGAAAAATGTAATATTTACACTGATTCCTGATAGAATTCTGTGGGTCTGTACAGCAAGCAGCATGTGAGAGTGTTAATTTGTGTAGCAAGGACAGAAGACAAAATATCCTAGGCAGCAGATCAGAACTTTAAAAGAATGATTTAAAATCAAATCTTTAAAAGACATATTCTGATTAAATAGCATTGCTTGATTTCTTATAGGACTTTTATCTGCTTCTCTTTGGAAAATTCTTGGATCCATTTCCAAAGGAGGTATTTGCAAAGCATTTTTATAGATTAAGACAGCCTTTCAACACTGTCTGACAATATGTGCCCAACCTTGTTCTCCACAGTTGTCTTGACATTTCTTCTTTCTCCCAGCAGCTACCGAGCGAGCCACGCACGTACCCTCTCCCTTCCCTCGCAGCGGTCTCATTGCTCCCAGTCAATCCTGCCATTGTTACTCACGCTTCCCTTCCTAATTCCTTCCACCTCCTTCCCATCAGACAATAAAACGCATATTGTCTGACGTCTGTAGGATGGTCGACTGGGAAAACCTTAACTCCCTTCCCTAAGCCTCTCCTTTTCCCCAGAACAGCTAACGCCACCGAGGTCAACATTCCCATAGGGAAGACCTCTACTCAACTGAAACCAACCCCAGCTTCAATCAATACATCTGCACCACACTGAAATTCAGTCTTTCTTCACAACATTCTTAAAAATCAGTCTTCTAAGTCCACACAACTGAAATTCAACTTATTTATGTGATGATCTTTACCCACTACTTGAGCCATTCTGTTCTCTTCCTTTTTCAATTAATCTCTCCTCTACCTCCTCCTGTTCCTCCCTGAACTCTGATTTGCAAGGCCCCTCACAACTTTGCCCTTTGTTTATCTGCCATTATCTCTTCCACTACACATTGCTGCTGACGTCAATGTCTACCTCAAAACGCACGTCCCTTTTATCTTCTTCTCTCCCTAGAACCTTTATTTGCTTTGGAGGCTGATGCTGTTCTAGAAAATTATTCCTGAAGTTGTTCATAATTAAAACTCTACATTGTAATTTATTAGACGCTATCCATTAGCGTGTGCTAATCAGAAACGACAGATAGAGCCTGTAACTAAAAGGAAGTTTTGAACACAAGTTAGTATAGATGATGTCTTCATCCAACACATGTTGGGTTGTAATTTGGAAAGGCCCTAACACATCAATGCTACCACACTAAAATAATGCGATGCACGGAAAAAAGAGAGACTATCTACAGCCAGACTCATTCTTATTCACCATCCCAAGTAATGCAAATTCAAAAGCGTTCAACGACAAGACTTTTCAAAGATATAAACAGTATTACAAACAACGTCTTACTGCGCAATATCGAGTCTTTACTAAAATATTTGCTAATAATGATTTGGATTTATTTATAAGAAGATATTAAAATGGAAATTCTGTTATTGTAATTCCGTCATCACTGTGTGTCATAAACCTGGCAATGCAAATTACACTGGCGTTAGAGATCATGAGATTTGTGAACCTGGCTATTCAGCACTACTTTAGAAATTAGTGGGGGTTCACTATTACTTATTTAATCACCCTTTTCACATTGCACTTCTCTGCACAGCTAGAGGATCCTAGTTTTAAATATCACAAACCAGAAGTGCTAAAGAATTCTGGCAAGCTGCAAGGGCTGAACATCAGTTCATTCTAGTTTACATGGCAACTTCAGCCAACAAGCTCCTTTTTCGTACCAAAACCCAAGTCTACTCCAAAGCCACCCATAAGAAGTAGGTTGCCCTCCCACTGGACCCCAGTAAGATGCACACGCTTCAATATTTAATCAATTGGACTGGAACAATGGTAAAGAAATAAGATGTAACCAGGTACTCCTTGACACACTGGGAGAAAAAACAAAACAACACAACCAAACACCACACTGATCAAACACTTCCTCCACTGCCAGCCCAAAGGCATCAGTTCTACAACCAGGATCCCTTTCCGCACGGTATTCTCTCGTCTCAGGTATGTACGGATGTGCTAGCTGCGATCGTGCCAATCTGTAAGTTGAACTGTGTTAAAGATATTTCAAGGCAGCAGCTTCCAGTTTAATGGAAAGGGGAAAGCCAAAAACACTTAGCAGACAATAAAAACAAACTTGCATATTTAAAGGCAATCACAGTGAAATACTCTATAATCACCGAATTGTATGAAATCAGGGAATAAAGGCTACCATATTTTGGTTAATTCTATTTAAAGCTACATGAATTAAAAGATTTGCGTTACAAGTTCTGATGTAGAGTAAGTATTTTCATATACGATTAACTTGCAGAACAATTGCAGTGAAAACTCTGGAAATATTAACAGGACTCTATCCACACAGAAATTATATGAAACCCGAGTTTCTCCACTCCAGAGAAGCATAATATTCTAATAAGAACTACCCTAATCTTCAGCCAGCAATAATTTCAAGATGATATTATTATTCTCATTTCCTTGAATAATATCCATACTCCAGGGCCATTTTCCTTCTCATATTCAATATCATGCATGCTCGTATCAAGATTCCTTTCTTCATATCCTGTCACAGTATCAATCACTGCCTCCTGTCCACTCAATCCACTTTTGATTTATCAGCCGCCGTCTTTCTGGACTCCATAACTCGACCCAAACCATTTTAGCAAGACATTGACAAATAGCACCCGGTATCACATCAACCTGTTCCACTTAGTAAACTCAGAAACAGTAACTGTGACATCTCTGCATAAGTATTCCATTCTATTCCCCAGACTGATGTATATTAATGAGGAGATGGTATTTGAAATGCTTCTTCCACATCAGCATCTAATATGATCAAATTAGGAAATGGGATGATTTATTAAATTTCGTAGAGCTGAAATATTTCTTTATATCACTATATGTGTGGTTTCAGAAAGTGAGCTGTTGCTTTCAATTTTTCTACTGAGGATGTGCCTGCATTTCACAGACGAATTATTGTCTTTAAAAAGATTGCAAGAAGGCGAAATGTTATTAAGCAAATGCTCAGTAAAACAAACTAAATCGGTTTTAAAATTCCTAATTTAATGTAAATCTTGGTTGTTTTGCTGAAATTCAGTTTGTGATCTTATTAAGTCATATTTGCATTGTACTACCTTGCTGTAGGACAGCCTTAAATTTATAGCATTACTAGGAAGCCCCACTTTTTTGACTCTAAAAAATGCATCTAAAATAAAAGAGTTATAATATGCACAAGTTTTCTTATCCACTAAAATAAAGTACAAAAAAAAAAAACATTTTAGATTACATCAATACCTACTCAAAATATTTTTCAAACAAGTCGTTATAAAAATCTAACTTTTCAAATTAAAACTTCATATTTCAGTATTTTACACAGTCAGAGCTCTGTAAATCATACACTCAAAGAAACCATCTATGTTAGAGAAGTTACTAAAAAAAAAAAAATTACAGACACATATACTTAAACCAACATTTTCACCACCTTGAAAAACAAACTGCCTTAATTTGATGGGGGACTATGTGGAAAAAAGACACCGTGGGATACAGAATTTGTACCATCTGCATGACTTATATCAAAAATAAATCCAGTGATTTAAAGTTACCACGTAACGGATCTTAACTTCCAATATGAAACCAGTTCTGTAGTGTCAGTCCCATTCCCACCGCAGGGTGGGGAGGAAAAAAAAAATAATAATAATAATAATCACAGTTGCTCAAGTCCTGAAGGTGGTCCTCTGAAGGTACAACGGTAACGTTACAGATACGAGGAGCACAGGGAGGATCCTCACTTCACTGCTCTGTCTCCTATTGCTGCTTTTCAGGTGGGTTCAGCGGGTTTTACTCCCTGCCACTGGCAATTCAGAAGCTGGAGATCAACAAGACGACTTTGGTGGGTAACACACTCCTTACTGCCCGAGATACTGCTCATCATTTTACTAGTTCCTTTACATAAGCCTGCATAGAAGTTGTCCCACCCCAAGCAAAAAAAAAAAAAAAAAAATTCATTACAGATGCCAAATTAAAATTTCACTTCAGCACTACAAATAGACACATTTCCTAAGACAAATCTTGTCTCTTCGCACTGAACAGCTTTGAATGGATTTTTCTCGTCTGACTGCTTTTTTAATTAATTTCAACTTCTGGTACCCACAACCTCCAGCAGCAAGGGCTTCCACAGCTTGCTTACACATAAGAACCCTCTCCTTTTGTTTGACTAGGATCTGCCACCAGCTGACTTCTCACTTGGTGCCTGCCCCAGGTCTGACATTGCAGGAGAGAGGAAACACTCATTCCTTAATCACCTTTTTGCGCCATTCACTTTAAATTTTTTTTTATTTTTTTTTTTTTAATACTCCTCCATCAGACTCCCTCTTTCCCCCACGATCTCTTCTCCAGCCTGAAGAATCACACTGCACTCAGTCCTCTCAGGAAAGCCGCTCATACCTCCGAGCGAGTGCACCAGACAGATTTTGAGATAGCAAAGAAAGGAACTACTCAGCACGGCTGCGACCGCCTCACCGCTAACAAACAGAGAAAACCCAGGCCTCTACTAGCAGCTTTCTGCAACGCATTTAACTCTTCTCTAGAAATAAGATTAATCCCTGGCTTCGCAGTGTAACATTACAGCAGCGAGCAGACTTGGAAAAAATTACGATAAAGGATTTAGTGTGTCCTGTTGGGTTTAGTTTTATGCTTTTAACATCTTAGTTTTATGCTTTTAACATGCCAAAAGACTCTTCTGTTATAATTTAGGCTGTTATTTATAAATATTTTCCCTGAAGAACCGTGTCTGTGCATAGTAACATCATTTAAAGTGACGTGCAGCTACACCTTCGTAGCTGCAGCACTGAAAAGCCAGTCTATTTTACACTGAAAATATTTTACACACAATATTTCCTAGCACAAAACGAAATAAACAGCAGTTGTGTTTTTCACATTTTTAGGTGCGTATTTTCCATATATTGCAACAACAATTAACATCAGTAAGCCCCTTAGAAAAGATGACCATTAGACTATGTCTAATGAGATCTGCGGTTCATATTTATTACAATAAAACCGAGATCTTTAAATCAGGTTATGGTATTTCCTAATGCCGAGTATCCGACGCACTGAAAAACACCTGCATTTTCACCTTATTCTCTTGGCTTTTCATTGTTTTAACACCGATTTTGTTAGCAAAACAGTGGATATTTACAGGAATATAAGCGTGGCAGCTTATCCACAGCTCAGAGGGTGAGTATACCGAAAGAGAGATCAGACCGTTTAAATAATAAAATTGCTACTACAAAGGCACTGTAGCAATAAGTGTCCAGGCAACTATTTAATGAACAGCTGTGAATAAGTCATGAGAGAATACAAATAAGAGAAAGGGAAACGTTCCCGTCTTTCAACAACAATTTTTCAACACTTAGAGGCAACAGCTCTACTGACACGGTATATGAAAATAACGGGTTTTACTGAATTCTCGGTGCTGGTACACAAAACCGCCTGGCTGAAGATCTGTAAGCACACACCAACAAAGCTTTGATCTGCCTGATACACTCAATCGTTAATTTACATTCAATAGAAAATGCTACCAGTAATTCTGATATCCAGGGATAAACTTTATTTAAACTTTTTAATTGAAAAATACACACAGACAGAAATTGAGCTTCTTTTAATTACAAAAGAATGAAGTAGATTTTATAACACAATTAGCAACATCTCATTAAGATTTAAATATTTAAATTATGTTTATTATTGAAAATACTCATTTGTCACAATCCAATTTATCAAAAATTTCAGCACCACAGATACCTTTGAATATTAAAAAAAAATTCGCATCACTAAATACTCATCTCTTTCCCAGGGAAACACAGATGAGAAAATAACAGCTCAGTCTGATCTGCAGGGAGCCAGTGCTACGCATGGGAGTCATGGAAATCAGTAAGGAAAAAAAAAACCCACAGGAAGTTTTCAGATGATTACAGTTAAACCAAAGTGACTCTATTAATGTTTTTTTGCACTTGGGCAAATGCAAAATATATAACTTATCTTCAAAACTAACTGCTCCACCGGTGTAATTTAAAGATTTAGTACATCAAAACCACAGGACAGAGATTTCAAATTAGGAAGGGTTTCAAGTGACATGCAGTTTAGACAATCACTTGCAACCACGTCTTCTAATACGCTCCAAACTTGGAGATTTTAAATGAATGTTTTAATAGCAGAAGTAATAATTATTTTTCCTAGAAAAGAGTCTTACCTTCTTGTTCTACTTTTTGATCTCGATCTTTGAGACCTGTAGGATTTGCCTCTGCCCCTGGATCGGCTACGACTGCGTTTTCTTCTGGAACCATAGGAAGAACTACTGCTCGATCTGTGTCTGCGTCTAAAACAAAACCATGCTATTAGTACGCTACTGCTTCTGGAAAAAAAAAAATAAAAACAAACCAAAAACAAACCCAACAAAAACCAAAACCAAAGCAGGAACAAAGACCTTAACAGCTTACTTAAAAGGACATGCAAACCTGTGGTTTTTTCTATTATAACATGTTGTAGAAGCCTCAGATACCACTATTACACGGTAATAAGTAATTCACATACACATGGGCAATGCCTGTCTTACAGAGTAAATATTCCAAAATACACATCCCAAGACAGAAAAAGGGCAGAAGGAGAAACAAAAGTCAACTGATTTGCCTAAAATCATGCAATACCTCAAGGGCAAAGCCAGCAACACAACCCAGCTCTCTGTGGTTTTTAGTCCTATGACCAGCTCAGTGGAACTCCCTCCCTCTTTGTCAAATCCAAGGCTGAAGAAACATTTAGAACCTAGGTTCTCAGCAGGACTCACACAGAAATACACGGTATAGAATAAGGACTACAACTCCACTGGTAAAAGTGAAATTCATAAAGTGCTAACTTCTGCATTGCTACTCTATACTATTATTTCCAGTCATACTATGTACATACATAAAATGTCAACATAAAAATGTATTTTAAACCATGTACCCCTGAAAATGTTTTATGCATACTTATAATCTTACTGATTTGTTATCTCAACTTTCATCACATGCAACCTTTGTTCTCCTCTGATGTAGACAGACCCTCTCCTCCCACCTTTTTTCTTTTTTTAGTACTATTAGTAATCAAATATCACTGTTAATTTATTCCATTTGAGCTCAGAAGTTTTCTCCTGAGTTCAGTCAGGAGTCAGAAAGATCTCTTCCCTTTCCCCGCCCACCCAACCTCCCTATTTCATTTATTCAAATAATAAATTCCTATACACATAGGAGAAAGGTGAGAGAATAGATAATAAATATATAAATTAAACTAACTGATCCCAAAACTGGGGGGAAGGATGTCGTCCTAGTCTAACCTTAAAATTTCCTCTCTGTCCCCATCTCCCTAAGAGCTAACTAAATAACAATTACAATCCTTACGCAAACCTCCACGTTTTGGCCTTTATTATGTTGGATGAAAATACAACACCGAGTGGAAACACCGGTGTAATTCACGACATAGTGAAGGTGATGTGCTTATCCAGCATACGGGCCAAGGTGCTGTGTTACATACGTGCGGTGCTGCAGGAGTCCAAACTGGAAAAGATACATTGATTAACTGCTAAAGAACTGGTCTTCATCCGGAAAAGGAATGCAATGCCTCTGCTCAGTGAAGAACAGGAATCTTAGAGACTGTTGCTTTTGATTTGTAAGGGTCAGGGATAAATCCAGCAGGAGCCCAGCGTGTAATAGTGACTTAACCGCCAGAAGCAAATGCCCTGAACTAAGGGCAAAGCAAAGGTGCCAGCCACATCCTAAAAGCAGACACTTTCGTCTTTTCTGGATTCAATTTGAGTCAACTGGTCTTCGTCCAGACTCTAATCTCCCTTCAAGCTCTGGTTTTATCTGCGAGATAGCCATGCCTGCACTGGACTAAATAGATTCATAAAGCTGCGTGTCATCAGCATATTGTTGGCATCAAAGCCCATGTCATCTCACTGCGTCCCCTAAGGGCTGCACGCAGATTCTAAGCAGGAACAGAAGAAAGCGGGGATGGAAATGAATAAGAAACGTCCCCCAACCAGTCAACTTGCTCCTCATTGACACACTCTTCTGCCAGCCAGAGAAAGGTTTGTCAGGAGCACTTTCTAATATGCTTACCATGCAGCTAGACAAAATTAGTATTTTCCAGCTCCACTTACTAATAAATTGGCCACCACCTATTCAGTTTGACGCCAGGATCACAAGTCAAACTGAGACACAACCAGAATGTCTAAAAAAGTCAGGTACTGAAAAGGGGCCTCTGATGAAGGCAATATGATGTTAGGTCAAGAAAAAAAATGCTGGATATAGCCACACAACCTGTGTTCTGAACAGCTGGCTGACTACTGTTTTCTGTACACGTGAAAAATTTAGTCGAATGAAAGCACTTTTCAAACCGTATGTACTTTTGTACATACATTTTGTATGTGATGTATGAACTATTATACTTCCAAAAAGAGATTAGAAATTCATTATTCAGAAGGAGCAGAAAGAAAAATGTATTTTAGTTGGCTGAGTTTAGTTTGTTTTAGTAAGGAAGTTACCTTTGGATCTGCATATGCACTGCTTTTGTATTCTTGGAGGGGGGGAAGGTGTTTTGGTTTTTTTGGTGGTGGTGGTCATTTTGGTTTTTTTTTTCCTTTAAACGTAAGTAAAAACATTGATGCATCTTCAAAGACTCAGAGCAAACTCTCCTATAAAATTCCAACCTAGAACCGACTACACATTGGAGTCAAACACTTCTATCTTTGTGCCATAATATGAAAGAGCCCAATTTGTAAACAACTACAAGAGACAGTAAATTATTACAAATGCACCTTTTCTCATAAGAATGTGATCGAGACTGGAGATCTCGAGAGCGTGACCTTGACCTTGATTTCCTCCCAGATTTTTTACGGTTGTACGTTCTGCTGTCTGAGGAGCTACTTGAAGATGAACGCCTGCGGTGTTTCTTTTTCCTTCTGCTTCTGTTCTCTTCTTCTGTGTCCGAGGAGCGACGTCCCATTTTTAAACTATGTAAAAACAAAAATTCTAAACTGTAAGAAAGTCTCGTGTCTACATTATGTTGTTATATATTAAAAAAATTAAATAGAGTGTGAGCATATATAAATAAACATATAATTATACCATTTAAAAAGTTATCAATAGAAAATTGGGTTTGCATGCAAAAATAAAAAACAAGATTTTAACATAAGACGTCAACAAATTCATGTTACCAAGTAATCCGAAATTTACACTATGGTGTAAATTACCTTACTTGGACAATGCTTACAGACTTCAATAACAGATTAAAAAAAAAAAAAAAAGAGGTGGGGAAGAGTGACATTCATTAACTGTTGCAAAGACAATCATCTTTTTTTGGAACTCCTAAGATCAGTTTCGTTGCTTCATGACTAACAAACTGCTGGATTTCTTGACATTCCAGGTTGCAAAAGGCACATAATGCTTTAAAACTATTTTTCTGCCCCAGCAGTACCAGCTCCATCCACCCAAGACTTCAAGACCCCTCTTCACACACACTTCAGCTAATGGTAGTTAGTAACAGCCCCTCTTCCCAAGAACAAACCCTTATTTCAAGTTACCTCTGCACTGGGAAAACAGGAACTCATCATGCTTTAACCTTCATATCAACAGCTGGATCACGGATATATTTGGACACAATACTACCTGTCTTTAACCAACACTGGAATATCACAGGTCCTCATATTTCTAGCATAAACAGGTTGAACTTGTTCATTTTCTGCATACAAACTTTCGCCCTTCCTCAAACCTTTCATCACGTAGGTGGCAGACCCTAATCGCCAGGGTAGAGACTGGAAACAGAACCAAAGAGAACTTCACCAGTAAGTACGCTTATGCTTAAATTCACAAAAGGACAAGGGGTGATGGTTTCAAAATAGAGGGAGGTAGATTTAGATTAGATATTAGGAAAACATTTTTTTCCACTGAGGGTGGTGGCACACTGGCCCAGGTTGCCCAGAGAGGCGGTGGATGCCCCATCCCTGGAAACATTCCAGGCCAGGTTGGACGGGGCTCTGAGCAACCTAATCTGGTTGGAGATGTCCCTGCTCCTTGCAGGGGGGTTGGACTGGGTGGGCTGGAAAGGTCCCTTCCCACCCAAACCAGTCTGTGATTCTATGCACATACAAGTCTTGATCACACTAGGCCTTTTGGTCAAAAACATAAGATTGAGAGAGAAAAACCAAACATGTTTAGTTCCACAGACAAAGTCTCTCAAACCTATACTTTCCCCCTCAGGTTCCCAAGACAGGTAAAACTGTTTTGCACGCAATCATACTTGCTACAGTCCTACAGTGATGCATCTAAACTTGCAACCAGCTTTCCCAAGGGAGCCTTCCAGGTAGCTACAACAATTATACAGACCATGCCACGTTTGACAGAATGTGAAGACTACGCCAGAGAGGCAGGCGTGCTTGTCAAACTGCGACACGCTCCTCCCACGCTGCTGAAGCTCCTCCTGATGACTGCCAGAGCCCCGGAGCCAGGGCAGGGAAGCTACAGCAAGCACCAGTCAAGAGTCAAAGGGCCATCCTCCCCAGCAAGCACCAGCATCTACTTCAAGGAGAGTTTCCACATTTCATCCAACAGTTGTTTAACACCAAATACAAGATGGTCCCTTAAGTATCTGGATTTTCTTTGACGTTCACTAGAGTTCACCTACTGCCACAATCAAAACAGCAGCCACCTAAACTCATTCCTATGTAGCCAAATCTCTGCGGGTTGCAGATGGCTCCTCGGAGCTATCGGTTCCGGTCCCGCAGCCCGGAGTGCCTACAAATCAGCCGTTACTAGGCTTTGCCGCAGTAAATCCCTCTATGTATTTACCTCACTTCCCAACAGTTCGTGTTTGCAGCATTTTAGAACCAGTCCTTCAGGTAACAATCTAAACAGAGCATTTTTGAAATATTCAACTTAAACCAGCAACTCTCCGTGCACCTAAACCAGCAAAACTTTAGGAGGATGAACCTCTATGCAAGATAATTTCTTTTCTAAATGAAGTTATTTCTACCATCTTACTAAAGCTATCCCGGACAAATTTTGAAAAAGACAGAGGCAGTACTTTACAGACTATTTCAGCTTTTTTAAGGAACTATGACTTTAATTTACAATTCTGTAGAGGAATGCCAGTTTATATCAACACACCATCTTGTGCAGTCATTTTTTTCCCCTCAGAGTAAAAGATTTAGAGAGCTCCAAGGTGCTAACAGTTATTGAACAGTAAAATAAAGCTCTTCAAATACAGAATAATCTTCAAATGAACATGAACCTGAATGTCTAACTTAAAACAAGTAGAACTGCTCAGAAAGATGAAATTACAAGACACAGATTTTAAGTTAAAAGCTCACAGACCACAGCTCATGACAGCAAGATTAATGAAAGAGTCCAGAGAAACAAAGTGTGCAGAAGACATCTCTGCCAAGCCGGTCGCCACTTGATGCGGATATCGTTACGAGCCAGAACATTGCACTTCAACACGTACATTGTCTCTTGTTTAACTCACTTCCTCTGCCATCAGCTTTTTTCCCCATTTGGACATATAATTGGATCACGCAGGACGTAAACCGAGTGAAATGTATTACGTAAATCTCCACTTTGTGTCTTCAGGATCAAAGAAGAACTCCATGCCACGGCTAGCAGTTGTCTCCTACGGGGATATCTTGAACGTACGCAGGCAAGACAAACTCGTCTGACAGGCGCTATCTTTCACCGGGGTCTTTAGACCAGCCCCTCAGCACACAATACACATTTTCCTCCAAAGACACATCTGCACCGGACAGCCGTCAATTATCAAGACCCATAACAGGTTAGTATTCTCCCTGACCGCGCCTGCTCCCTCCATACTCCTGAACGGACCCGGGAAGAGGGATTGCCGGTATTCACTGACCACACCAGCTGAAGCCCAATGGGCAGAACAGTTGTTCTGGCAGGTCAGCAGCGGTCTGCACACTGCTTCCATGAACAGGACTGTGTAACAGTACCTACAGATGGCAGAGGAGAACTCAGATCACTCAGGGAACCTTAAGCAGGAAAATAAAGAAGGGGTGGAAGAAAAGGCAAACAGAAAAAACGACTCATTACATGGCATCACATGCTGAACGTCACGGGGTTTTCCTACCTGTCTGTTTCCACACAAAGTCTGTAGCCCCACCACAAAGACTTGTACCACAGAGCGACCCAAGTAAGTTCACCCTTATAGCTACGGGGAATTCCCATTTTTACGGTTCCTTACTCTTACTTCTTAAGCAGAAGCTTTAAGCCATCTATATGTGCAACATGAGAAACACTTCTGCCAATCCCTCTTCATGTGTAGGCACTGTGAAGATACGGCTTTCAACGCCTGGCGAGACACAAGAGACTTTTTTTGAAGGCTGAACCTGGGAAGTTTTAAGTCCCCTTCTGGAGCACAAGCATGTTGGGGTATGTAAAAGACAGGTCTCCAGGCCTCTGGGGTTTTAAGAGTTAATTTTTGTTTAAGTCTTGTTTCTGAAAACTGATGTTACAACACTTTGGTTGAAACGAAAACAAAGTGCATACTCTCATACCTGTGTTTGGCCAAGAGAAACACCAACATCAAAAGCTCACCTGCAAACAGCTAAGTAACCTCCCACTTTGCACTTTAAAATGTAAAGAAAACATAGAGACATAGGAAACAAACAGACTTCTGTAGAAAATCTATTAAAAAAGAGTAAGGTACGCTTTAAAATGTAGTAAGAAATATACACTCATGGATCTGACCTTGCTCTATTTTGTTTCGTAGATGTTAGAGTTATTTCAAGTATGCAGCACCTATTTTCAAAAACAAGTTTAAAATTACTACTGTATTTACTGCAGACTGTAAGAAAACAATATCATTTGGTTGTTTGTAATCAGAGGCTGCTATCCAGTAAACACTACTACGTCCAGACTACACCTTGAGCAGGGCGTCCAACTAAACAATGCAACCTTTAGCCATCATCATCAGCCAGGAGTGATGAAGACAATTCAGAAAAACCGCTCTCAGCAGAGGGAGAGATTCCATTAGAAAAGGATTTCTGCATCTAAGGATTTTACATCCTTACCCAGTGGTGCCTCTTTCCTTCAGCCAAGTTTCCAGATCACTACAGGAGAAACACCTGAATCGCATCTACCAAGACCGCTACCATAACGGGTCACCTCAGCAGAAAGTCTGGAGATCAGAGGATCACAGGAACTCAGTTACGGGGTCTTACAATCTCTCCCACGGGAACGAGAATCCACGGACACCAAACACACCAGAACACTGCCTTCTGGTTCTATAAAATATGTCCTCCTTGGCAATTACCTCAGTGGTATTTTTCAAAATCATTCATTTTGAACTTGAACAGAGTTTGCATCAACTCAAAATCACAACTGAGCAATTTATTTGCAGTAACAGCATTCCTTAATTCAGCTTAAAATCTTTGGATTTCAAAGTGTGGGGGAAAAACTAGGCTCAAGGAGACATCACATGCCCGCGGCCGTCCAGGACACCAACAGCAAAGTGGAGACTTGAACCAAGATCTGAAACCTTAGTGTGGTGCTCACCTACTGAGAGACCACCTCCACAAACCACCTCTGCTCAACGCTTCTTAATTTGCCAAACCGCCCTTCCACCACAGAACCACATTTTCCATACCTGAAGGCAATAAAAACAACAAACACTCCCATTTTAGCCCAACCCAAGCAAGTTCACTAAGAGCGTTAATTAACCAGCATTTCTTCCAAGTAACCGACTTTCAGAATGAGCTTACGGACCAACTAAGTTTACCTGAACTTTACGACACAGCTTCTGGTGTTTCTTTTAAATCAAGTTCTAAAGACCTTCCTCACTCGTGGGGTATAGGAGTATGCTAAACTGCTAAAAATAACACGTTTAAAATTTCTCCCAGATCACCAGAACAGATAAACTGTTTTAAAAAATAGTTTCATTTGGATCTGAAAAAAAAAAAAAAAGTAGCACCTAAAATTGTACCTAGCTGAAATATAACACAAAAATATGCAAAATGCTGCCAGAAACAGCGCATCCGATACAGGAAAAGCCCAATTGCACACCTTTACCCACACTTTCACAGACGAAAGCTGGGAAAACGAGATTCTACACAAATAATTTCCTCTTATCGCCCTGTGAACCAAAGCAGCTTCCAAGGGCGGGTGCCAGGCACGCCAACACCCATCACAGATTCCGCCTGCTCCCCGCTCACAGCAGCTGGGACCTGCTGTGGCACAGCGGGAGGAAAACAGACTGGGAAAAGACAGGGAAGCACAGTTCCCAGCGCTCCGTGCCCGTTTCCAACGGGAAATCCCAACGGAGTCGGGAGAAACACACCCTGGGCTCGGCTCGGCTCCGCTCTCCACCGGCGCTGCCCCGCACCAGGCGCTACACGCTCCTCCGCCCGCACACACGGCGAGGGGCCGCTCCTGGAAGAGACGGACACGTTTATAACCGGGGCCATCCCCGCCCTCCTCCGCCGCTCACGGCGTCGCCCGCAGCCCCAGGCCGCCGGGAAGCCGAGCCGGGCACCGGCGGCACCCCCGCGGCCAGGGCCAGGGCGGGAGGGGTCAAAACCCGCAGCGTTTCCACGCCTGGAGCCGCCGGACCCCGCCACGGGGCAGGCCGCACACCCCCGCCGTTGCCATGGCAACACCGGGCAGGCCCGGCCCGGCCCGCAACCGGCGGCCGCCCCGTCCCGCCCCGCGGCCCTAGGGAGCGGCAGCAGGCCGCACGGCGCGCCCGGCCCCCGCGGCGGCGACCCGCGGCACCCAGCCTTGTCCCTACCGGGGGTGGGCTCGCCGCCGGGCCCCACCGCGTTACCTGAGCGGCGGAGCGGCCGGACTGGGCCCGGCCGTGGGAGCAAAGGCGCTGCCAGGCCGCGGCTGCCGGTTTGAGCTCAGCGCCTTCCTGGGCGGCGGGCAGGCAGCAGCAAGCCACCGCCGAGCTCATCCAGCGGGCCAGGCAGCGCCGCCGAGCGCCGAAGCATCGATGCGGAGCGCTGGCCGGTCCGGCGCGGCGAGTCCCGCAGCCACGCACCACGCGCGACGGGCAGCGAGGGATCGGGGTCCCCGCCGCCCACAGGGGGCAGCGACAGCCCCGCGGCGCGCTGTCCGCCGTGCAGTGACAACCGCAACGCCTTACCGGCACATTGCCGCGGCGCGCTGCCGTCCGCTTCCCCCACGCGTGACTAAGACGGCGTCGCGGAAGGTTTCTCGTTTCAGCTCGAAGTGGCTAACGAGGGTCGGTGTTTCCTGGCACTGACGACCCCGTGCCCGAAGGGGCACCGCGGCGTGGGCGTCCCACGGGGGCCGGGGTCCCACCCGCGGGGCGAGCCGTGCCCGGGCCGCCACCCTCCGCGCTCGGGCCTCCACCGAGCAAAGGCGAGAAACGCAACGCAACGACTGTAATCCCTTACGCGTGGTTCTGGGTTTTTTTTTTTTTAACCGATTTGGCGAGTTTAACGGCAGTTTCCCAGCGCGCGCTCCCTGCCACGGGAGTCGCGAAGCGTTGCGAGAGGATAAACGAAACGTGAGGCTGAGGAGCCCCCAACCATCGCCGTTCCCCTCGGCAGCCGGACTCTTCCCGGTGTCCGATCCGCTCCGCACCCCGTACTGAAAATGCCACGCGGGACCGGTTCCCCCGCAGCGGGACCAGCTCTGCCAAACAGGGGAGGGCACGGTAAAGCGTTACCTGCCGCGGCGAGGGTGAGCGAGCCTGGAAAAAAAAAATTCTAAAAAACCCACTAATTCCACCCTCTGTCCCGTGCCCACTCGCGTAAATAAACGCTCTTTTAGGGAAAGCCATCTTCCCGGAGATCAGATGGAAAAATCGATACAAAAGCGAGCGCTGAACAATTTTGAATGATTTATTGGGATTCTAGCGAAGGTGTGAAAGGGGCTTCGCTCCGCAAAAGTTCGCTCGTGACGGGGTTTAATTTTAGCGATAAACCGCGCGATTCGCTCCGCTCCGGCGCCGTGAGAGAGGGCGTTAACGACGGGGCCGTGCCACCGCTAATTAACCGCTCATTTATTCGCTAGGCTTCGGGCACCCACGGAGGAACTTGCCCGGTTCCACGCGGGCCAGGCTGGGCACGCGTGGGTGGGTAGGTG
>JAAGAY010139531.1:0-13688 GCA_011801015.1 Ardeotis arabs
GACCTGATAGGTCTCTGCTCTTATTTTCTCCCTACAACAGTAGCAAAGACATTTGGTGGCCTTCTACAAGGGGGTTACAGTATTGGTGGATGAGGGAAGAGCAACTGACATCATCGATCTGGACTTGTGCAAAGCATTTGACACTGTCCCTCACAACATCCTTGTCTCTAAACTGGAGAGACATAGATTTGACAGATGGATCACTTGGTGGATAAGGAATTGGCTGGATGGTTGAACTCAAAGGGTTGTGGTCAATGGCTTGATGTCCCAGTGGAGACTGGTGATGAGTGGCATTCCTCCGGGGTCGGTACTGGGACTGGCCCTGTTCAACACTTTTTGTCGGTGACATGGACAGTTGTATTGAGTGCATCCTCAGCAAGTTTGCCAATTACACGAAGCCGTGTGGTGCCATTGACACGCTGGTGGGAAGTGATGCCATCCAGAGGGATCTTGACAGGCTGGAGAAGTGGGCCCATGCAAACCTCATGAAGTTCAACAAGGCCAAGTGCAAGGTCCTGCACATGGGTCAGTGCAATCCCAGGCACAAAGACAGGCTGGGCAGAGAATCGATTAAGAGCAGTCCTGAGGAGAACGACTTGGGTGTGCTGGTGGATGAGAAGCTCAACATGAGCCATCAATGTGTGCTTGCATCCCAGAAAGCCAACTACATCCTGGCTCAAAAGGAGCGTGGCCAGCAGGTCAAGGGAGGTGATTCTGCCCCTCTGCTCTGCTCATGTGAGACCCCTACCTGCAGTACTGCATCCAGCTCTGGAGCCCCCAACACAAGAGGTATGTGGACCAGTTGGAAAGAGTCCAGAGGAGGTCCACGAAGATGATCAGAGGGCTGGAGCACCTCTCCTGTGAGGACAGGCTGAGAGAGTTGGGGGTTGTTCAGCCTGGAAAAGAGAAGGCTCCGGGGAGACCTTATAGCGGCCTTCCAGTACCTAAAGGTGGCCTACAAGGGGACTTCTGACAAGGGCATGTAGTGATAGGAAAAGGACTTATGGCTTTAAATTGGAAGGGAGCAGATTTATATTAGACATAAGGAAGAAATTCTTTACTGCAAGGGTGGTGAGGCACTGGAACAGGTTGTCCAGAGAGGTGGTAGATGCCCCATCCCTGGAAACATTCAAGGCCAGGTTGGATGAGGCTTTGAGCAACCTGATCTAGTGGAAGATGTCCCTGTCCATGGCAGGCTGGTTGGACTAGCTGATCTTTAAAGATGCCTTCCAACTGAAACCATTCTATAATTCTATGTTTATTCTCTTCAACGGAGGGATGACTCTCCTGAGGAAAAAATATCCACAGATTATTTTTGTGCAACAAAATTAAAATCCTTTATGATGAGAATCAGGTAAAAATTAGGCATTTGTTGCTTTACTTTTCTCCCTTTACTTTTTTGGCCATAAAAGACAGTCTCTTAAGGGACCTGTCATGCATAATATAACAAGAATTTTTATTACTATTTTGGTGCATTATGGCCTGGAACATAAACTGGGAGGAGTTTTTAAGGCATTTTTTTCAAGCAAACTCAAATCAGCAGTGATGTTAGGGTTAATACATGGGGGAATAGGGTAAATGTTTTATCTTCTTCCTTATTCCAAATTTAAACATTGTTTCTTAGACAACTGGATTCCTTTAGCATACTCCATCCTTACAGTGCAGGATATGGATAATTTTACATGGGGAAAGCAAGAAGGGTGGTAGCAGAAGAGCAGGTGGGGACACTGCCCTCTACAAATCCCCTCTGTGAGCTGTCCTGTCCCCTTTCACACCTATCCCTGCTGCACTCCCCTCTCACTTTAAATTAAGATACAGCAGCCTTGCAGGCTGAAGCCGTATGTGTATTCACAGCTGTGATCAGACACCTTCAGTTGCATTTCTCAGCACTCATTCGTCTTGAAGGCTCCAGTCCAGAGGGCAGTTTGGCCTCCACAGCAGCAGTCAAGAATGCAAGCATACCCAAAGCCCACCAGTGCATTTCCAAAAAGCTACTATAGGGAGCCTACTGGGTTTCATCGTCATTACAGGCTGCCCAGTGAGAGAAGAAACTGGTTCTGAGAAAACAAAAAAGGGACCGAAAGAGGGAGAGAGGAAGAGAAAGAAGTTTGATGAGAAGTGGGAGTTAAGGAAAACTTAACCATCACAGCAGCACTTTGAAAATACCAAGGTTATTTGCAGAAAAGTGCTGCTCTGTTTTCAATGTCATACAATGCAAATACAAGTTCTTTTTTTCCTCCCACTCAGCACAGGGTGGAGCAGGGGCAAAAGGCCACCTTGGAAATATATACAACTAAATGACAGCTAAAATTAAAGTAAATACAATGATTTTACGGCACATAATCTTTACAAGGTCCGTTCAATTTTTTTTTTTTAAATTACATTAGTGCCTTGTTCAGCTGTTGGAAATCCAGGATGGCTAGAAACTTCAGTACAGGTCAGACAGCTACCTTTCAAACTATCCCAGCAGCATGCAACATCCATAAACAGCAAAGCAATCAAATCTGTCAAAGCTCAACTTTTTCAGGGGAATGTGGCGTAGATTTAGCCTCAGGATCAGGTCTGCAAATCAGTGCTGAACTGTATAACCACGGTCACTTGCATAAAAGGTACTTAATTGCCCAGGTTGTGTGTCTCCACGTTTCTGCAATTTGCATGGAAGCAAAGGGCAAAGCGTATAAAAACAGAGGGAGACTGGAGCTTTCTTCACTTGTTCTATTTAAATCTTCTTGACTATCAATCAGTATCACTATGCCCATCCCTTAGCTAGGCAATCTCTTCTGGCTGGCCATGTGTGTAAACAGAGCTCCTGGAGCATGTGTGGAGAAGTTTTTCACTATAAGCATCCTCTTTCTGAAGTGAAGTGCCAGTACTCTCACCCAGACTCATTTACCCACAGTTTAAACACAGATTATTATTTTTTTTTTAAAAACAGAGTCCTCAGATGGAAGGAAGACACCATGCAAAAAACCCTGTAATCCCTCAGAATGAGCATCCAACAGTTTTGCTGTTTGTGAAGGCTGGCTGATGCAGCAATGAGTGTGCAAATCCAGGCAACCAAAGCGGGCTAGCAAGCAGGGACAGAGAGCAGGCAGCAAAGGACCTGGTGCAGGCTTTCACTGGGGTGAGAGTAGTGTGCCAGGCATGGACCAAGGAGTTTTAAAATCCAGCCCATCTGCAGAGAGAGGGAAGACTTTGCACATGTGTGTGTGTGTGTGCAGTGGTGGGGTAGTAACAGTTCACTTAGTCACGCAAAATAAAAAGCCCATCACAAAAATCTACGTTCAGAAACACATTAATCAGGACATTCTCGAGGGTGTTTTAGCCTTTGTTTTCTGTCTCTCATGGAGTCATGCATTGTCTCCTTTTCTAGCATAGATGTGCACTGCCTCACATTAACCACCCTGTGTACCCCAACAAGAGCTTCTGTGTGATGTGCATGTCTTACCAAGCAAGCAGGTGTTACCAGAGAAGCTGTGATCCTCACACAAACCCAAGTATGGTGATACCACCTGCTTGACCAGTTCTTCCAGCTGTAGGTAGCCCTCACTGGGGCCAGTAGGCTCATGGACACTCTGAAATGCAAACATAAAAAGTCAACGTAGTTTTGAGTAAGTTTTTTTTAGTAAAGCATGGGGTCTGTCAAGTATCTCTGCACTGGAATATGCCAACCATATTGGTAGACCATTTGGAGGACCACAGCTGATAAGCCCAAATGGAGGTTCAAGTGCCATTCAGGTCAACCTTCTTGTTCAAGTCATAGCCATAACCCTGTGTCCATCAAGCAGCTAGCTGTCTTTTCTCTGACCAAGGGATAGGAAGGTACAAGGTACGCTCACTCTGAGGATTTGCACAGTGTAACTACAGCGATCTAATTATACCAAGGCAGTTCTACCAGGAAATGTCTCTTTGTAGAAAAGCCTCAACACACCTCAGGCAAAGCACGGCTCTTTTCCTAGGGAGGACTGCAGGAAAAGCACCCTCTGTACTTCAGCTTACAGCTGTGAAGATGGTAGATAACAGTAACCAATTTAACAGAAATTTCAGAAACCGTTCACAGAATAAACTTCCTGCAAAGCCTCAGTAAGCTTTTCTTTCTCAAATGCATCGCTTTGTGATCCTCTTTGCCTTCAAGATTCTTTTATTAAAATATTTCAGGGAAATTGAGCTGGCACTTTGGTATCTCCTGCTATTATGGTCTAGGTCACTGGGAACATCAGAACAGAGAGAACTCATACAGAAATACCAGCTGAGCCACTTCGCAACTTTGATTGTACTTCAGAAAGTTTAATTCCCCACTACTCATTATAAGGTATATTGGAGAAGAAGCAAAAGTGAGAGGAAACCAAACAGCCACCTGTAATATGATATTTTGCAGGACTGTCAGGTTGGGTGATATAAAGAGATAAAATAGCTGGTTTACGTGGCTGTATTTGGCATGCTTGGAAAATATTCTCTTGAGATCTGGATAAAGAGGATCGTTCTCACAAAAGATCTGGGTCTCCTGGGAGAGGCCTTTGCAAGTTGTCTAGATTTTGCCTACTACCAAAAAGTATTCCTCCTCTCGTGGGCACTGCTCAGCATCCCAGCCAGCCAAGGGGCCAGCGTCACGCAGCCAGCAGCCACAGCTCGTTTGAATTCCACAATCTGCTGTGATGGAGACTCACCCTGTCATTGCAAAGCTGAGAAACCAGGAGAAGCAGGGCACAAATAGGCATTCAGAGAAGCTGGGAGATGAACATTTATGTGAAAAAAGAGTCCTGAGACTGTTCCTAGCTGGGGAGGAGAGGTACCAAGGAAAATACAAACACCAAAGAGCAGAACCTGGCCCTTTTGCAGAAACATCCTTACCTGTTCCCAGGAAAGCTCAGCACATTCAAATTCAGCTCTCATTTCTACACTTACCACTCCCAAATAAGCACATATCACTTCCCCTTCATCACACCCTCCACCCTCCCTACTATTCGTTTCCAGGGTTCGTATTAGTTCAACGAGGCTGAGATACCCAAGGGGAGTCAGATGAAGAAGAGCAGAGGCTCCTCACCTGCAGAATTAACAGCATCTGTACAATGGAAGCTGGGAGCTTTGTCTGGACCAGAGGAAGAATTTCTTCCAACTTTACTTTTAGCAAGACCAAGTCTCTGAAGCCAAGAAGAGCAATCTGACGGATAGTCAACTCCTGACCCTAAAAAACACAGAAGGCAAAATCCAAGAGTTAGTAAAGGGATACGTGAGCACTGTACCAACACGTGTATGCACACCAACAGAAAGGGTCTATCCTGCCCATTGCTGCTGTGGCAAAGCACCCCTCAGCTGCTCAGGTTGAGGATTCATGGTACTCTTTGGTCACCTCCCTCTTCAGTCTCTGTCCCACACAAATTCTGAAATGAGTAACACCTCATCTGAGGCGCTACTAGGTTTGGAGTGAAGCCAAGAAGGGGCCTGTATCTCACCAAAAGACTATGTATTCATGAAATCCAACTGCCATCCCATTTGGTCACAAATATCCAAAGCCCAGGATGGATGCAGCTTGTGATTTGCCACTCAGAGCTGAGAAACCAGAGAAGGTTTGATAAGGAAAGAGGTTGGTACAAAGCATTCCTTAACTAAGCCTACCTCTGGTCTGTGTTGGATCCTCTTTTTGCTCAATGTCTGCACTTTAGACCTTGCTGATATGACAAAAATCCACTATTCAGTCCATTACAGATTTTAGGATTTAGGCTAGAGCAAAGCTAGCAAGACTGCTTGCACCAAACATCATTTTAAAAAGCAACAGCTTTGATTTCGGCACTCCATGTCCTCCTAGTTACTTTTTTACATCAACGATACAAGTGAGCAGGCTTAACACATGAAGATGTTGTAACATTTCCCAGCATATTTAAACACAGTTGGACTCCATTTGGCATTCTGGTGTTACCACCTTTCTTTCTGCTATGCTTAGTGTCTGCATAACTTTCTCTTGCCCCACTGCAGTTTAACAGCACAAATTGTCCTCCCAACCTTGCCCAGCACTTTTCCAGCCTGAAGAGTTTCCCTTGTTCTTCCTAGCACGTTAATCCCTGCCCCACAGTCTGTTTGGTAACCATTTTATGGTCTCCATAACACGCTCAACATGGCAAATATTTAGCTGGAAGGAATTAACAGCAGTTAATCATTAATTCATAATGGGTTTAATGTCATAATTAACAGCATCATCAATATGTAAATACAAATTAAAGTAAATACTCTGGAGGGCAGCTTGGCCATAATAAAAGCATTTTACTATTTTAAACCATCACTGTGTGTTTAGAAACACGGAGGTGTAGAAAAGACCGGTACATATCTCTGAATTATATTTCGGCAGCTGCACACTTTATTTATATCATGCAGTTTAGTCCCGTTAACTTCATACTCCATTTCAAAATGCAAACATCTTGCTGTGCCAAACAAAACCAGATTTGCTATTTCTTTTCCACACCAAGTAGCTGAATCAACGGCTGCAGCTATACAAAAGCCAGTGACCTGTTTACATAGTTTCCCTCTCTACAGCAATTTAACCAACTTGGCTGCTTAAAGGTCATATTTCTGCAACAGCTATGAGCCTCAGGTTTAAACGTAGCTGAGATAGGAAGTTACTTCTAGTTACTGCCTGGGGTAGCACACGCTCACACATTTGGCTGACTTACTTTCATTCTGAATGGGCAGTTGCTGGGATCACAGAAGAGCACAACTAAATAACCATGTTGACATTTGCAGCCAAGGATGGGGAACTAACAACAAATTGACTTTCCCATCTACCAGCACATGAAGAACTGCAACTTTGTGAAAGAGATTTGCTAGATGAGCTCTCTTCACATGTGGTGACACACGGTATAAATGGGTACATACGGTTCCCTATTTGTAGGAAGAGCCTAATCTTGCTATTAGGGCACTGGCCTGGGATAACAGCAATTTCTTATTTCCTGTTGCACCAGGAACTCACTCTGTTGTAGCCTAGGGCAGCTTACTCAGAGTCAAATTCAGTACGAAAGTTATGCTTTCAGAGAATCCCAACATCCCATAGTCACACTTTCACCATTACCACCAAGTTACTTCCAACAGCTGCACCCACTGTGCAGTAACTTTTGTTCAGCTTCTCATTAGAGACATTCAGCAGTTGATGATGTCCCTGCTCCTTGCAGGGGGGTTGGACTAGATGACCTTTGAAGGTCCCTTCCAACCGAAACCATTCTATGATTCTACGATTCTATAATAGCAGGGAGTAGAGTTTTTTAATAAGTGTCAGAATTATTAGCATGAGCAGGTATGACACCCAGTTAACTCAGCTGTTCCCACAGCATCCCTCAGCAGGATAGCTGCAGTGCAGACAAACCCCTGCTTAAACAGATTAGGTCATTCCCTGATGGAGCTTTGGTTGCAAAAGGAGAGAAAGGGAGGATATTATAATTGCGCAGTTTTACCTGCCAAACACCTACCTTTAAGCATCTGCAGCAAGGAAAGAATAAAAATAAACACAGTAGAAAGGTTAGTGTCTGTCTTTACAGAAGTGCTTTCTCTTTTAGGAAATGCCAGCTTTAATAGGATTAGAGGAAAAGGGCAAGCTTTGAGCTTTACTTGCTGCCTTTCAAACAATACAAGGGAAAAATAATTTTAAAAGGCACGTCTTGTGGAAGAGGCAAAACTCAAGAGGAGGAGGCTAGCATTTCCAAGAACGTCAGTTTCCTCATGAGGTATATTTTTCTCTTCCTCTGACGGAAGGGAAGATCAAAATAGGCTGGGGAGGCAATTAGACTGCTCGTATGGAAACCCTGACTGAACTACATTAAGAAATGATACAGCTCAGCACTTCTGATGGGATACTCAGCTTTCAAAATACCCAGTGTAAACAGGTCTTAGAAAAAGTTGTTCATTCACCCGCTACCCATAGATTTACTTGTCCCCTTATTAAAGCTTGACAAAACCCAACAGAGGATTTTCCAAAGGCACAACTGGGACATAAGCCCTCCAGAAGTAGTTAGGGCAAGTTACACATATTTGCTCCTGATCTAGTCTTCAGATTTGTCCTTCTGAAGATAAGTTGTCCGTGTTGTCATCCACACCAATGGAGTCCCAAGTATTTAAAACCAGAAGAACTATAAATACAAATGGCCCAGAGCCTCAGTCTAGACAAGGTATAGTCCAATAATTTCAATGTGCAAGCTTAGCTAAGCATAGACAGACAGTAGACAAATGGGAATAAATTCATCCTGAAACACTGCTTGTCTGGTAGATTTTAGCAGTCCTTCTCACACAGTTAATGCTGACTTGGGCAAACTCTTCCTCCTACATTTAGTTTCAAGATTTTGAAACCTGTTTAGCCACTAGCCAAACAGTGCTGCTGGAACAGAAGTTTCCATGTGCCGTTAGCAGACATTGCACTTACATTGCCTCACCTGCCTGAAGGCTGAATTATAATTAAGATTACCTGGACTGGGTAGAATATTGCCTGGAGTGTAGGTAGAGTCTCTGTAAAATAGTGATCCCAGATTTCAGACAGGACATCAATGCGATCCTCACCTATGAAAATAGAGATTGGGAGCAAGAGCTTTAGTGACAAGGACACTAAGATCAAGTTGAATTTTCCCACTATTCTCTAATTTCCTAAATAAGAGATACAAACCCACGCTTCACATCCATAGTTTCTGTCCAAAACTAGACATCACTTACCTAAGCTTTGCCTTAACTGACAAGAGACACAAGGCTGTGACCATAAAATGCTCTGTCACTTACTGAAAAGAAGTGAAAGAGCAAAATATAAGACAACTCCAACAAAAGAGTGAAGCCTCTCTTCAACCAGAGTCTCTAACTCCACTGCAAAAAATTGTGTCATTTCACAGCTCACAGTTAGCATGCTCAATGAACATGGGAGCGTGGCCACACATTAGTGGCAGAATCTGACAACCAGCAGGTCGCAGCCAACTTCAACTGTTTGGCAGCAACAGAGGCAGGGGGACCATTCACAAGAGCTGAGCCCCCTCTGGCATCCCTCACTTCCCAGCACAGACACAGAAGTCAGGACCCTGACGAAGCACAAAGCCACCGTGCTCCTCTCAAACGTGGCACTTGGGGAGGTTCCTGAATGAAATCCACTGGTGGCCACCCCGCGTATGGTTCCAACTTGAACAAACATCCCCAAATGTAACTGGGTATTTAAAATGAAGGCAGACTAAGTTATGCAACTTGTGAGTCTCATAACAGGAATACAACTGTGGTCAAAAGCCTATTATTAACAAAAAAAATGCGTTACTGAACATAATTGTTTGAATAGACATTTTAAATTATGTTCATAGGCTTGACGTACAGAGCTGTGTGTTCCTGAGCATTTTGGCCCAAAGCTTCTATGTTTTTTAAGAGATTTTTCCCATCCCAAAGGCCAAAGGTTTGCAATGTTTTTTTCAGGTTTTAGATACATTCCCCAGAAATTTCAGACCCAGGCTTAATAACACAAGTTTCTGACAAAAGGATACCTTCCCTGGAGCCTCAGCTGGAACTCACAAGCAGTCAGGACTCAAGGAGCAGCAATGAAAAATGGCTGCTCAAGAAAGCTTTGAGGGCTCAGCCTCAAGGTGACTAAAGGCCCTACATGAGGAACTGGAACACATGTAAAACTGCAACTCAGAGGAGCCTTAGCACTCTGTACTGAAGTGCTTTCCCCATCTGGAGTCTTCCACATAGGCTTTCACTGTGGTTGCCCGTGAGTTATCCTGCTTAGGACACGGTCAGAGAGCTGCGAGCCAGCAGGACCATGTCCTGCAGGCATTTCCTTTTGAGCAGAGAGCCCACCGACGACTGCAGGAGGGTTCAGAGGGAGGCCTCACCATTTCAGGTAAGACACCAGCTTCAAAACTGGGCCTGCAGGCAGATGAACACCTACCCAACACCCCCGTAACAGCTACCCATTACCAGAAACTGCCAACTATAAGTGAAAAAGACAACAGGAAACAGACTAAGTGAATGTTTAAATTTTTCCCTCCTCTGCCTCTTCCCCAGGACTGCAACGCTTTGGTGCGTGGAGCCAGAATGAAATGTCATTGATCACTTCTCCTTTTGAAAGAGACGGGGAATGGTTTGTTTCTTCAAGAAATCATAAATCCTACAGGCATTGAAAGAGATTCTGACAGACTGTATAAAGAAAAATCACGTTAAAATAAAAGGCTGTGATTTGAAAAACAGACACAGTAAAATATTGCCATGCCCTGCAGCAGGAACATTATTCCATCTCTGAGTACTGGGACAGTAGAAATTTTCCAGGAAGACAGAGCTAACCAAGAAGCATGTAGAAGAAGTTTTTGTTGCTGTGACCACAAGACCTGCAACAAGCTTACACGTTATGAAAGAAACGTGTCCGTGAGTCATCTGCAGATGCCAGCCTGCATGGGCAAAGTGGCTCCTGTGTCACTTCAAACTAGTGGCAAAAAAAATGAGGCGTAGGCAGAGAGTACTGCTGTCTGCCTGGGAAACTTACCCAAACTACTTGAGCAGCTGCAAACTGCTCCTGGGCAGTTCTCAGCTTATTACAGACTGGAACTCAATTTTCATAATGCTAAAGCAGATATTGTTACAGTTTTATACGAATACAGAAAACAAAACCTATGATAAGCTGGGCAGCCCTCGTTCTGAAGAGCTGTCAGCGGCAGGGCAGGTATCCATGTTTGGGAAAATTTTTTCCACACTTACAGGGAGGGCCAGTGCCGAAGAAGCACGCACCGAGCAGGAGGCTGGCAACCATGCAGCTCCTGCTGGGACTGAGTCCTACAGCCAGCTAGCCGGGCAGGGAAGTCACTTGGTGCGGAGGAATCCAGCACAAACAATGACACGAGATTATAGGCATCTATTGGCATTTAACGACACAGATACACTAGGCCAGTGATTAGCAAGGAATCTTCTCTATGGGCTACAGAACTGGGTCAAATCAAACAGCAGCCTAGTTGTGCATAAAGCCGGGCTCTAGACAGCTCACTCTGCTTGAGCAAACTGTTAGTACATGTGACTAACTCCCCACACATCCAACACGGAGAGTCACCGCGCCACGCTGGCCTTCGTCCACAGGCTCTGCGGTAGCAAGTGGTTTGAACAGAACTTCATGTGCGATCAACTCATTTACTGAAGGATTTCATTCCCACCCAAATGACTGTTTTTTCTTTAAGTTTACATAAAGCCTGTTAGTTCAGCTCTCAAAAGCATGACACAGTAACCAAAATCGTGCTTATACTGAGCTGCAAATCACATTGAGAAAAAAAATAGGCAGAAGGCAGCTCTCAGCAGTTTTGCAACAGGATCCCAGGCCAGCCCAGAATTGCTTTAAGCCCAGGTTCAACTGCCATATAAGATCCACGTTCCTGCTCTTGCGATGAAGACGTGGCTGGTGAGAGTGTTGCAGCTACGTGGCTATTCAAACAGCCTGCCATCCCTCACACCTCACAAGGGCTGCACTGCAGCCTGACTCCCAGGAGGCTGTGTGACACCCGAAGACAGTACCAGAAAGGGCTGTACACTTTCCAGACATGCAAATTATCTTGTCTGACCAAACATCAAAGCCCTTCCAAAGCGGGTTTCTTACTATACTTGCCTTCACACAGCTTAACCTTCTCCTCTATAAACAGCAAGCCTTTCGCAAGGAGCTGGTTCTGCCAAGAGAGAAGAGAGACATGCATTTGCCTTTTCTGAGATTTAAAAGAAACATGGAAGAATAATTTTTTTTCAGATGTTATCCACTTTGCATGCAGTTATCTAAAGATTAGTCATATTGTAGTACTTTCTCCCAGCACCACCACCAGACCTGGTCTCACTGTCAGCGCTGTACATTCATTAACCCCATCTTGTTCAGCCAGACATGAGAACACAACAGAGACAGCAGATAGTTGAAATGCTTGCCAGAAGTGGGAAGGAAGGACGACTTCTGGGTCACAGGAAGGGAGTGAAGAAAATAAAATAGTTCCTAACATAAGAGTGCAGCCATATAAGCCATACCTCAGCCATATGATGGAGGTGATCAAAGGGCCAAATGCTACCAAAATGTCTCACTCTCTTCGTCCTTTGTGCTAGCTCAGTGCTTGCCTGACTGCACAGTAAGCCAGTTCAGCTCCCTAACCTTCTCTATTCCTACCTATTCTCTTTCACTGATGCTGCTTTTTTTTTTTGCTGTATTGAGCAGTTGGATCATCTCAGCATGCAGTGAAGAAGTGGCAGGAGCTGGTCGATCTAGATAAACTTAACTAACACAGACCAGACAGACTAAGGCATTGATGTGCTTGTTTGCAGTTCAGGACATCTAAATACCTGATAAGCTTTCTGTTCCCACTTCCCCAGACCTAAGAATGGTACAAAAACAACACCTACCTTTTTGTTCTCCCAACAGCACTAGGAGAATAACTTATTCTGAAAAGCTTTGAGAATCCCAGAAAAAGGAGTTGCTATCACCACATAACACACTATTACTGCATCCTAAAAGGTTCAGCCCTACCACATACTGATAGTGAATAAAGCCTTCTCTCCCTCTGAAAGCATTCAGTATTCACACAATATTCAGAGACTTCTCTCTCTCTCTTATGTTCATCCTCCAGCTTTTATTTTTAATGGGTAACCAGGTCAAAGTTGCACCTTTCCATCAGCTGAGGAGCAAGGCACATCTTTTTTCACTCCTAATGGACATTGTTGTACACCACTGCCTGGACACCACCATGGCCTCCCAGTGAGCTGCCATACCACACATCTGCCCTTGTGCTGCTGCTCTGGATGACAGGCTTGCCTCCCGTAGCCATGTTTCAGGCTGGCTTGTTCATGACACACACAAGGAGGTAACCGTGTAAGCCACCCCAAGCAAAGAGAGCAGCATACCTCTGCACCCTCCCTACAACAAGAAGCAATACTGAACCGGGGTACCGTTGAAGGGAATAAAAAGAAGGAAATGTTGCTCTGTGACATCCTTCGCTTGTACTTGTTCTTCACTTTCCAGAACAAAATAAAAACTTCCCACTTGAGAGTCCTACTTGTTAGCATCAGACATCATTGAAATGTGTAGAAAATGAAGGGCTCTTCCTTAAACAGTACCTAATCAGACAGACTCCAGAAGTCTTTTGCAAGTAGGTTGAGGCTGAAGGGCTGAAGAGACCACCATATATCCGATCAGTAAGGAAACATCTCTGGATGCATTGTCCTGGTGGAGAATTTATATTCAAAAAGCTGTCAGGTAGGAAAGTACTGAAAATAATAAAATCAGGGGTGGAATTCAAGAAACTCCTTTTGCTTTGGAATCTCACCTCATGCAAGGTGAGCTCTGAGACCCTTTGGAGCTGGGTGCCACCGCAATACCAGAGAGAAATTTTTCCACTGACATCTTTGTCAAGATTTCAGCAAAAATGGTCTCAAAGAAAGAACAAGCCATACAAGCTCACCAGTTGCCTCACCTCCTATGGATAGTAGGAGGAACTTCCATGAAAAGTTCCAAGTCAAGACAAGACTGTATGGACATTGTCTTCTTCATGATGTGAAAGAAGTATGGTGTTATACAACAGAGAGGTAATGGGTACCTTTCCTTGGCTGTTGTCCCATCTCATGGCTAGTTCATCCACATTAAAACATTAACTTACGTTTTGCCACAATAGCTTACTTGTCTTAAGTGAGCCAGATATAAGTACTTTTGAGACACTGTTAAAAAAAAAAAAAAAAAA